>WSPJ01000101.1:32161-67978 GCA_009764595.1 Geothlypis trichas
GACTCGACCTGCTGCGCGTGCAGGTACAGGGCGAGGGCAAACACGGCCAGGACCACCGGGGTCACGTAGCGCAGGGCCACCTTCCCCTCTGCTGGGCTGCAGGACCCCCAGGACCCCTGAGATGGGCTGGGGGATCTGTCCCTGCCCACCCAGAGACCCCAAACTGCACCCAGAGATCCCAAATTGCACCCAGAGATCCCAAAATGCACCCAGATCCCAAACACGCACCCAGATCCCAAAATGCACCCAGAGATCCCAAACTGCACCCAGATCCCAAAATGCACCTAGATCCCAAAGATCCACCCACTCCAGGGATGCCAAATCTGCACTCAGACCCCCAAGTTCCCACTCACCCACACAGGGGAACCCCAAACATGCACCCACCCAATCCAGGGACACCAAATCTGCACTCAGAGCCCAAAGTTCCCACTCACCCACACAGGGGAGCTCCAAACATGCACCCAACCCCAAAGATTCACCCATTCATGCAAGAGACCCAAAACTGCACCCAGACCCCAAAGATCCGCTCATCCCCTTCAGGGATCCCACAGCTTCATCCAGACCCCAAACATTCACCCTCCCATCGCAGGGACCCTAAATCTGCATGGTACACTCCAAAGATCCACTCACCCACCCAAAGGAGCCCCAAATTTGCACCCAGACCCCAAAGCTGAGCCCACACCAGAGACCCCAAGGCTGTACCCAGACCCCCAAGGGACCCTCCTGCTTCTGCCCACCCTCACAGCCCCACCAGCTCCAGTTTCCCACTCACCACTCTCCCTGGGTCATGTTGAAGGGGGGCCTGTGGGGACAGGAGCCAGGTGTCAGTGGGGTGGGGACACAGCCCCAATGTGGGGACCCTTGGGGAATTGGGGACACTCACAGGGCGTTGGCCAGGACCAGCAGGTCAGCGTTGTCAAAGAGAGCTGCGTGAGGCCCCTCCACCAGCAGCAGGAACGTGGCCTCGATGCCCACCATGAGCAGCAGCTTCCCGATGCTGCTGATGTGCAGGAAGACAGAGCAGGCCAGCAGGCTGAGCACCACGCTGTAGCTGAAGTACTGGGGGGCACATGGTGGGATGGAGGAGCACCCCAAAAACACCACATGGCACCCAGGAACACCAGATGGCACCCCTGGGATCTTTGCAGCGCACTGATGGCACCCCAGGAACCAGAATTGGCATTCCAGGAACACCTGTAGCACCCTAGGAACTCCGGAGAGCACCCCTGGAATGCTGGATGGCACCTGGGAACCTCTGTAGCACCCTGGGAGCACTGGCAGACACCCCTGAGAATACTCCAGGCACTTCTGGAAATCTCTGCTGGCACCCCAGTAACCCCTGCAGCAGACTGGGAAGCCCACATGGCACCCCTGGGAACACCAGCCAGCACAACAGAACTCCTGAAGCACCCCAAGAACCCCAGATGGCACCCAGAAACCATGGATGGTACCCCAGGAACCCTGAATGGCACCTTGGGGACCCCAGGAATACCTGTAGCACCTCAGGGACCCCAGAGAGCATTTTAGGAACCCCTGCAGCACCTTGGGAACAGTGCAGCACCCCTGAACTCCTGCAGCACCCCAGGAATCCCAGCACCTCCCCACGCCCACAGGGACCTTGCACCCCTGGGGACACTGTGCCAGCACCCAGCAACCTCCAGGGCTCAGTGCCAGCACCCACGGAGGACCTTGGACCTGAGCAACCTGTCCCAGCACCCCGTGTGTGTGGGGACCCTGTGCTGGCACCCTGCACCCGTGGGGACCCAGTGACAGCATTCTGGGGAACACTGAACCCTCTGGGACCCAGTGCCAGCATCCTTAGGGACACAGTGCCTGCAGGGACCCCATTCCAGCACCCTGTGTCCTCAGGGACCCTGTGCCACCATGTTTGTGGACACTGCACCCATGGGGACCCTCTGCCAGCACCCTTGGGGACACCAAGCCTACAGAGACCCGTGCCAACATTCCTGGGGACACTGCACCCATGGGAACCCAATGCCAGCACTCTGGGGGACACTGCACCCATGAGAACCCAATGCCAGCACTCTGGGGGACATGGAACCCTCTGGGACCCTGTGCCACCATGTTTGTGGACACTGTACCCATGGGGATTCTGTGCCAGCACCCAGGGAGGACTTGGCACCAGCAGGGACCCCTGTGGGGACCATGCCCTGTGCCAGGGGTGCCCACGGCCACTCACCTCAGGGAAGTCACAGGCCAGCCCGTCACCGTGGCAGGAGCCCATGGCAGTGCCCAGGGAGAAGTTGAGGGCACGGAGCTGGCAGGGCCCCACGGAGCCGGGGGTGACGTTGAGCTCACGGGCAGCACAGTCCCGCAGGGCCACGCGGCTGCAGGAGAACTGGGGGGCCAGAGGGGTGAGCTGGTGCCCCACAGCCCCCCTAAACCCCCCAAAAATCCCCAAACCCCCCACCCAGACCCCCATGCCCTACCATGTTGACGAAGGCAGCGATGAAGACGAGGAGGATGGTGAAGACGGCGATGCCGGTGCTGCGGGCACGGGACTGGACGATGCCACGGGACAGCTGCTGCAGGGCGGTGGGGAAGAGCTGGGGGGGCACCAAGGAGCCTGTCAGGCATGGCTGAGCCCCCCAAAAACCCTCACCCGGCCCTCAGGTACTCACGGTGACGCAGGAGTAGATGGCACAGATGAAGAGGATGGCAGCAAGGAGGATGAAGATGCTGACGTAGACCCCGAGCATCAGCGAGGAGCTGGGGAGAGGTGGGAGGTGAGTGACGGGGTTGGGGGGGATCAGAGGTGGTATTTGGGGGGGCTGCAGCACTTACTGGGGGAACACCAGGATCTGGAGGCAGCAGATGAAGCAGAAGACGAGGAGGGTACAGGCCACGTAGCCCCCAAAACGGTCATCAACCTTCTTGGAGTACTGAGGAGACAAGGGGAGGTGGGATGGTTGGATGGAGAGAAGGGGGACCCCAAGAACCTCAGGGGGATCCCAGGGAAGAGTGGAGGTGGCACTGAGGGGACACCAGTGAATGGGGGGAACCTGGGGGACAGGATGGAGGGAAATGGGAGAACCCCAAGGGATGCAGATGAAGGGGGACTGGGGACATCCCAGAGGATGGGATACAGGGGGACAGGGGACACCCCAAAGGGTGGTATAGAGGGGAATGGGGAACCCCAGGGGATGCAAAAAATGGGTTGGAGGGAAAGGGGGGGACCCCCGAGGGTGGGGAAAAGGGGAGACAGGAACACCCTGGGGCATGGGATGGGGGGGACTCCGGGGATGCAGGGAATGGGGTGTAGGGAGGGGACCCCAGGGGATGGGAGGGGACAGGGGGGACCTCAGGGGATGGAATGGTGGGGGATGAGAGGACCCCAGGGGATGAGAGGGGACAGGGGGGACCCCAGGGGATGAGGCTGAGAAGCTGGAGGGACCACAAAACCAGCACAGAGAAGACCCCAAGGGATGGAGGAGAGATGGGAGGACAAAGATGCTGATGGGGCCAGGGCAGAGGGGACTTCAAGACACAGACAGAATGGTGGGTCCAGAACAAAGGGAACAGAGGACCCCCAACCTTCTTCTCCAGCTCAGGGGTCTGGAAGGTGAGCAGGAACTTCTTGACGTGGTCCTTGCGGAGCTGGTCGATGCTGCGGGCGTCGATGGCCCGGCTCAGGAACTCATCCACCTCATCCTCAGGGTTCAGGGCCTCCTGGGCACCACGGCTGGGGAATGGGGGGATCAGGACCCTCCCAGGCCCCCCAGCTCTGCCCCAGGGAGGGGCTGGTCACAACCCCCCAGCAGCCCAGCATGGGAACACTTACTTGTCCTTGCTGGAGTCATCGATGCCCTGGGAGACACAAGGGAGGTGTCAGAGACACTGGCATGGATGGGGGCAACCCTCATGAGTGACAAGGACATGGGACACGACCCCAGGGTGACCCAGGATGGGGGACAGAGTTCCAGGGGTAAATGGGGCAGGAGGGGTCCCCAATGGTTTTTGGCAAGGACAAGAGCATCCCAGGGGTCTGAGGGAGAGGTCTAGGGGGGATGTCTAACACCAATGAGGATGGGAGACCCCTGAAGGTGCCCAGGACTGGTGAGAACAAGGAGGATCTCCAAGGTCTGCTGAGCACCAGGGGCCACCCAGGAGCTCCCTGAGCCCCGCAGGCAGTGGAGGAAGCCACGAGGGCTGCGGGCAGGGCTGGGGAAGCCACTGACAGCCACGGAAGGGCAGCAAGGGGCTGATAGCACCGTGGTGAGGGCTCCCTGTGCCTGATCCCCTGCCCAGGGCTGCTCACCATCTGCCGGAAGGCCTTGGAGTCCTTGGTGCGGGAGAAGGAGCGCTCGGGCACCCAGCGCGGCACCAGCCCCTCGGTGGAGTTGGCACGAGTGCGCTGCAGCTTGGCCAGGATGGCTTTCTCCTCCTTCTGCAGGGTGACACGGCCATGAGGGGGGTGACCCCAGCTCTCCCACGCCCCCGCAGCCCCTCAGAGCACCCCCAACTCACGCGTTTCTGGCTGCAGCCGACGATGAGGAAGGTCTCGATGTTGTGCTCCTTGAGGTAGGCGTTGCGCTCGCCCCCGTGGCCCGGCTCCACCTCGTAGTCCCCGTTCAGGTACTGCAGCGTTGCCCAGGTGATGTGGATGCGCCTGGGGATGAGGAAGATGAAGGTGCTGAGCCCTCCCTGCCCAGCTCCCCCTCCCCAGCGCCCAGCCCAGCCCCTCCTGCCCGGCTCACCCGGCTTTGCCGCCCGCTTCCATGTGGTTGGCCAGGGTGACATCGTTGGACCAGACGTCGAACTGCCACTTGCGCAGCCCCAGCACGCCGCAGTGAACCCGCCCGCTGTGGATGCCCACGCGCATGTTCACGTTCACCCCCGTCACCTCACGCACCAGCCTGCGGATGGCACCGGCCCTGTGTCACCCCCCGGGCACTGCATGGCACCCCCAGGTGCCCTGAGGCATCCCCAAGCAGCCCTTGGCATTTCAGGAGTCCCAGGCACCACAGCAAGCTATTGGCACCAGACAACTCATGGCACCTTCAAGCACCCCATGGCACCCCCAAGCACCCTATGACACCCTCTATGGCAGCCTCCATGGCACCCTCAAGTACCCCATGGCATCCCCAAGCACCCTATGGCACCCTCAAGTATCCCATGGCGTCCTCAAGCACTCTATGGCACCGTCCATGGCACCATGTCACTCCCAAGCACATCACAGCACCCTTCATGGTACCCCCAAGCACCCTATGACACCCTCAAGCACCCCATGGCACCCTCAGACACCCCATGGCAATCTCTATAGCATCCCCAAGCACCCCATGGCACCCCCAAGCACCCCATGGCACCGTCTATAACACCTCCAAGTACCCTATGGCACCCTCCATAGCACTGTGACCCAGACTGGTGAGTACTGGGAATGTGCCAACACCAGGAATGGGGCCTGTCCCAAGCGGTGGTGGCACCGGGACACACCAGTACCAGACACAGCTTCTCAGGGTTGTGATGGCACTTGGGACATGCCAGCCCAGGAGATGCCATCCCCCACATTGTGATGGCACTGGGGACATACCATCACCAGGGTTGGATGCAGCCCCCCAAGCTGTGCCAGCCCGGGGGACGGGCACAGCAGGGTCAGGAGCAGCCCCCAAGCTGTGGTGGCACTGGGGATGGGCACAGCAGGGTCAGGAGCAGCCGCTAAAGCTGTGGTGGCACTGGGGACGAGCACAGCAGGGTCAGGGGCAGCCCCCCAAGCTGTGCCAGCCCAGGGGATGGGCACAGCAGGGTCAGGGGCAGCCCCCGAAGCTGTGCCAGCCCAGGGGACGGGCACAGCCCCCAGCTGTGCCCCACTCACGAGATGGCCTCGATCATGTCCACGCCCATCTCCACGCAGCAGTGAGCGTGGTCCCCGCGCGCCTCGGGCAGCCCTGACACGCAGTAGTAGCAGTCCCCCAGGATCTTGATGCGCAGGCAGTGGTTCTCCTGGGGGGCACCAGCACGTTAGGAGGGCTCCAGGAGCCTCCCCCAAAGTCCCCCAGCCCCTCCACTCACCGCAGCCAGCTTGTCAAAGCGGGCAAAGAGCTCGTTGAGTGTCATCACCAGCTCCTGGGCCGTGCACTGCGAGGCCAGGCTGGTGAAGCCCTCAATGTCCGCGAAGAGGATGCTGCCAGGAGGAAGAGGACGGGCTGGGGAAGGCCCACACGCTGCCCCAGACACCCTCAAGCACCCACAGCACCCTCTATGGCACCTCCATGGCATCCCCAAGTACCCTATGACACCCTCAAGCACCCACAGCACCCTCTATAGCACCTCCATGGCATCCCCAAGCACCCTACAACGTCCTCAAGCAGCCCATAGCACCCTCTAGGGCACCTCCATGGCACCCCCAAGCATCCTACAATGCCTTCAAGCACTCCAGGGCATCCTCAAGCACCCCAAGGCATCCTCCATGGCATCCCCAAGCACCCTATGCCACCCTCAAACACCCCATGGCACCCCCAAGCACCCTACGACACCTTCAAGCACCCCATGGCATCCCTAAGCACTCTACAACACCCTCAAGCACCCCACGGCACCCTCTATGGCATCTCCATGGCACCCCCAAGTACCCCACAACACCATCAAGCACCCCATGGCATCCCCAAGTACCCTATGACACCCTCAAGCACCCCATGGCATCATCCATGACATCCCCAAGCACCCTACAATGCCTTCAAGCACCCCATGGCATCCTCCAGGGCATCCCCAAGCACCCTACAACACCCTCAAGCACCCCACGGCAGCTTCTATGGCACCTCCATGGCACCCCCAAGCACTCTAGGACACCTTCAAGCACCCCATGGCATCCCCAAGCACCCTAGGACACCTCAAGCACCCCATGGCACCCTCTATGGCACCTCCATGGCACCCCAAGTACCCTAAAATGCCTTCAAGCACCCCATGGCATCCTCCAGGGCATCCCCAAGTACCCTACAACACCCTCAAGCACCCCATGGCAGCCTCTATGGCACCTCCATGGCATCCCCAAGCACCCCATGGCATCCTCCAGGGCATCCCCAAGTACCCTACAACACCCTCAAGCACCCCCTGGCACCCCCAAGCACCCCATGGCATCCCCAAGTACCCTACAACACCCTCAAGCACCCCCTGGCACCCTGGTGATGCCTCCCCCAAAGCCCTCCCATGCCCTGTCCCCACAGTACCTGACGTTGTCGTGCTTCTGGATGTAGATCTTGTGGAACATCATGTCCTCCTTCTTGGTGTTGATGTCCTCCTTCATCTCCATGGCCACGTGCTGTGGCAGCACTGACAGCAGCAGCCGCTCCTGCAGCCACAGCAATCCCATCAGCAGGGTCAGGGGGTGCTGCTGGACCCCCAGCTCGGCACGGGGACCCCCGGGACCCCCCGTCCCACCTGCTGACGGTTCTCCCTCTGCAGGTGCAGCCGTGCCTGGATGTAGCCACGGGTCTCCTGGAAGGCCTGGCGCTGCGACACCTCGGCCGGGTAGTGGGTGCAGACCCCCACCACGTTGGTGCAGAGGAAGATCAGGGCATTGGCGCTGAGCTGGGGGGGGAAGGTGGGCTCGGTGAGACCACCCAAGGACCCCCAGGCAGCCAGAGACCACCCAAAGACCCCCAGCCAGCTCTGCCACCCTTCTCTGCTTTGGTGCTGCTAAGAGGGAGGGGTGGGTATGGGAACATGGGGGCTCCAGGCAGGGGGACAGGGGTCTCTGGGACACAGGGGACAGGGTCAGGGGGATGTGGGGCACCAAAGGACAAGGGAAAGCAGGACAAGGGGGCTGCAGGGACATGGGGGACATGGGGCTGTGAGAAATCAGGGAACAAGGGATGCGGGGTCCTGGGAACACAGGATGGGGGGCAAAGGGACACGTTGGTGCAGAGGAAGATCAGGGCATTGGCGCTGAGCTGGGAGGGGAGGTGGGCTCAGTGAGACCACCCAAGGACCCCCAGGCAGCCAGAGACCATCCAAGGATCCCCAGCCAGCTCTGCCACCCTTCTCTGCTTTGGTGCTGCTAAGAGGGAGGGGTGTGGGTATGGGAACATGGGGGCTCCAGGCAGGGGGACAGGGGGGCTCTGGGACACAGGGGACAGGGTCAGGAGGATGTGGAGCACCAAAGGACAAGGGAAAACAAGGCAAGGGGGCTGCAGGGACATGGGGCTGTGAGAAATTAGGGAACAGGGAGGCAGGGTCCTGGGGACACAGGATGAGGGGCAAAGGGACACGTTGGTGCAGAGGAAGATCAGGGCATTGGCACTGAGCTGGGGGGAAGAGGTGAGACCACCCAAGGACCCCCAGGCAGCTCTGCCACCCTCCTCTGCTTTGGTATGGGGGGTGCTGCTAAGGGGAGGAGAGGGGGCTGCAAGGAGGGGGGTGTGGGTACAGGAACATGAGGGCTCAAGGCAGGGGGACAGGGGGGTTCTGGGACACAGGGGACAGGGTCAGGAGGATGTGGAGCACCAAAGGACAAGGGAAAACAAGGCAAGGGGGCTGCAGGAACATGGGGGATTTGGGGCTGTGAGAAACCAGGGAATAGGGGATGCAGGGCCCTGGGGACACAGGATGGGGAGCAAAGGGGACATGGGGACACAGGGCAGGTGGGGCAAAGGGGACACAGGGTAGGGGGATCACAGGGGCTTGGGGACACAGGTTAGGGTGGCAGAGGGGACTTGGGGACACAGGGGACATGCACAGGGTGAATGTGGAGGACCTGGAGAGCCAGGGCAGGGGGAACGTGGGGATGTGGGGATGTAGAAGAGCAGAGCAGGGGGGATCTGAGGATACAGGAGCCGGGGGTACACGGGAGCCTGGAGCACGGGGGTCATGGGGACGCCCTCGGGAAGCAGAGGAAGTCAGAAAGCGGAGATGGCTGCGGAGGGAGCTGCGGTTTCCCCCCGTCCCCATCCCCCGGGACCGGGGCCAGGGCTATTTATAGCGCTCCAGCACACTGGGACACCGGGAGCAGAGGCCTCACATCCCCTCCCCGGCCCCCTCGCATCCCCGGAGCCCCACCGCTCCTGCCCTGAAAGGGTGAACCCTCCCCAGGGGGGGCGGCCCTTCCCGTGACCCCGCTGGCCTCCGATGTCATTGTGTTCCTCGCCCTGTGCCCCGCGGGGACAGCACGTGGCCCTGGCCCCGGCCAGGCAGGGCGAGGGTGACGGTGACGAGCGGCTCTGCTCAAGGAGGGGGAGCTGCTGGGGCTGGGAACAGGCGGCCCCAGACACGGGGGACCCCTCTGCACCCCCTGTGCGAGCAGCACCGCTCCGGGAGCACTCGGAGAGGCAGGACAGGGGACACCGGGGACATTGGCAGTGTCCCAGCCCCCCTGGGTGACGGCCACTCCCCTGCCCTGGTGCCCTGGACTCGCGTCCCTCCTCGGGGGTTTCCGCCAGCCCTACAACGGGGGCTTTGTGGGTGCCCCTTCCCCCCGGTGCAGCCCACAATGGTGGGTCTGTGCCGGGATGAGGAGCCCACCCCACCCCACCACGGGACCCCAGCGTGGAACCTCCCCCATCCCCGAGCAGCCAAGGGGCCCCTCCACATCTAGAACTTTCCACCAAGTGCAAAAACAAAAATCCCAAATTTGCAGAGCGCGATTCGGGGATGGGAGGTCCCACCTGCAGCAGGGCGGGGCCCCGCGGGCTCAGCCCCTCCCAGGTGTGTCCCTCACCTGCTTCCAGAGGAAGGGGTCGGCGGCATTGCGGTGCCAGGCGATGGCGAGGTGCAGGGCGGACAGCAGGACCCCGGCCAGCACCGCCGCCCGCATCCGCACGGGCAGCAGCGTGTAGGTGATGTAGATGAAGAAAACGCTCCACCAAACCCCCTCGGCAGCGCTTCGGGGAGCCACGGCCACCGTCCCCAGCGCCTGCACCCCGGCCAGCAGCCCCAGCACCACGTAGCTCACCACCCACATGTAGTCCTGGGGGAAAGCGCTGCGACTGCACAGCACCATGAGGAGCAGGAACAGCGCCGTGGCACCGGCCAGCGCGGAGGCCGCGGGCACGTTTGGGGCACCGGGCAGGCAGAGGAAGAGCAGCATCACCCCGCAAACCAGCACCAGCACTCCCATCAGCACCGTCAGGCTGCTCTGGTTCATCTGGAAGAAGTAGCGCTGGTAAAGCCGCTCCAGTTTGGCCGACTGGAAGCGTTTGGAGCGGAAAACCTGCAGCAGGCGCCGCCAACACTCGCCGGCCGACGGCCGCCCCCCGTGTCCCGCCGCTCCCTTCGGCGCCTTGGCCTCGCCGTCCTCCAAGCCCGCGTCCACAGATTTGAGTCCCAGCTCGCCCGAGGGCCCCTTCTTGCCGTAGTGATCCTCCTGCCAAGTGCAGCGCAGCCCCCGGGGGGGTCCCGCGCCCCGCTCCATCTCAGGGTCCTGCAGGCAGCTCATGTAGCGGGGCCCGCAGAGGCCGGCTCGGGGCCGCGGGCCCTTCTTGCCGTTGCGCTCCCCCCATGCCGTCTTCCGCTCGTCCACCTTGGGCACCAGGATGCCGCTGAACCACGACATGCTGCGGGCACCGAGGAGGGGTCAGGGCTTGGTCCCCCCACCCTGACACCCCAACAGGGCCCCCGGTGTCCTCGGGGGGGCGAGGCCGTGCGAGGAGTGGAGGGTTCTGATGTCCCCACCACCATCCTGGGGATGCGGAGCTCAGCTCTCCCTCTGTCCCCGTGGGCCCGGTGGGCACGGCCAGTGCTGAGTTCCCGGTGCCCCAAAGTCCCGGTGCGGGGTGCCCGGTGCCAGAATCCCGGTGCACAGCGCTGGGTTCCCGGTGTCGGGTTCCCGTTGTCCCGGTGCCCAGTGTCCTGGTGCCCGGTGCGTGGCCCTGCCGAGGCCGCCCCGAGCCCGCCCTTCCCGGTGCAGCGACCTGCGACAAAGCTGGGACCGACCCGGGCGTCCCGGCCCTGTTTGTCTTGAACGGCGGCCAACGGGTTTTACCGGGCACGGCCGCCCCGGGGCACCGGGAACCAGCCGGGACGTGGCAGCCGGTCCCTGCTCGGGGCGAGCGGCGGTGGAGAACGGCCACCGGGAAGGGCCGGCCCCGGTGGCGGCGGCGGCGGCGGCCGCCTCCCTCCTCCCCTCCCTCCCCGCTCCGGGCACGGGAGCCCCGCCGAGCCCGGCCCGTACACCGGGACCCACCAGCGCCCTCCGGCCGCCGCACCGGACTCTCCCACCGCACCGGCAGCTCCCGCCGCACCGGACCCCGCCGGGGCCGCACCGCTCCCGCCGCCCGGGGGCCCAGCCCGGTGTCGCCCCCCCGCCCTAATCCCAGTCCTAGTCCCAGTCCCGATCGCGGTCCCGGTCCCGATCTCCGCCGCCGCCGCCGCCCCGATCCACCCCCCCCCAGCCCCTCCCGCCGCTCCCGGTGCGCCCGGGCGGCCCCGCTCACCTCCGCCTCCGGCGCCGCCGGCCGCGGGGCCCCGCGCCCCGCCACGGCCCCGCCGCCGCCGCCGCCGCCGCCCGCTCCTACACGGCGGCCGCGCCGCGTTCCCGCCGCCCCATCTCGCGCCCAGGCCGGGCCCCCGGTGGCGGTGGCGGCGGCCCCGGTCCCGGTCGCGGCCGCGCAGCCCCGGCCCGCCCCGGCCGGTGCCCGCCCCCCCTCCCCCCCCCCCCCCGCCCGGATCCGCTCCCGGGCGCTCCCGGCCGGGCGGCCTTAAAGGCGCAGCGGCGGCGGCGGGAACGGCCCGGTACGGCCCGGAGCGGCGGGGGCGGACTCGAACCCCCGGGGCTGCGCGCACGGACACGGGCACGGACACGGACACGGACACGGACACGGACACGGACACGGACACGGACACGGGCACACGCACCGACATGGCGGGGACAGCGGGGAGCCCCCGTGTCCGCACAACCCCCCGAGTGTGTCACTTGCACACCCACCCCAGTGCCCCCAGCGCCTTCCCCCAGGGCACATCCCGGTGCCCCCCTTGCCCACGCACGCATTGCACACCCTGGCACACGCGTGTTGCACGCTCACGCACACGAATCCCTTTGCACACCCGCCGCCTTGCACACACCCCAACACACACGCATCCCCTTGCACACGCACGCACAAACCCTTGCACACACGTTTTCCATGCTGCACACACGGATATTGCAAATACACACCCTCCTTGCACATTTACACGCCCTTGCACACGCACACCCTTGCACGCCCAGGCAGCCCCGTTATGCACTCACACATAAACCCCTCTATAGGTGTGCAAACACACGAATCCCCGTGCTCACACACCTGTGCAACCCCTTAGGCACAGCAGGCGTGCACGCAGGTGTGGGTGCACACACACAGCCCTTGCACACACGCAGCTTGCACACGCAGCCCTTGCACACACACAGATGCTCACAGGGCCATGCACGTCCCTCACTCACACCCCATACACTTCACACGCACTGCCTTGCACACACACATACACCACCCCTTACACACTCACTTTTACACATACACAGCCCTTACACACACCGCCCCACCTTCATACACGCAGCCCTTGCACACCCCCGTTATACCCTCCTTACACACTCACAGCCCCTCTTAGACACATCTTGACCCTGACCCGCCCCTCACACACCCACAGCCCCCTTATTTACACACACACCCTGACACACCCCTTACACACCCACAGCCCCCCTTGTTTACACACACACCCTGACACACCCCTTACACACCCACAGCCCCCCTTGTTTGCGCACACACTCTAACAAGCGCCTTACACACTCACAGCCCTCCTTGCACACACCCCTTACACACTCTCTGCCCTCTTACACGCACCCTCACCCTGACCCACCACTTACACACTCATAGCCCCCTTATTTGCACACAAACCCTGACCCTCTCCTTACACACTCACAGCCCCCCATTTGCACACACTCCTTACACACTCACAGCCCCTGCTGTTTGCACACACCCTGACTCATCCCTTACACACTCACAACCCTCTTACACACACCCTCACCCTGACACACCCCTTACACACTCACAGCCCCTCTTGTATGCACACACACCCTGACCCACCCCTTACACACTCACAGCCCCCTTATTTGCACACACCCCTCTTGCAGCCCCCCCCCATTTCCCCGCACCCTCACTCCCACCCTGGCCCAGCCCCCCCCCTCACTCCCCACCCCCGGTACCCCCCGCGTGTCCGTGGCACCGGCCCTGCCCTCCCCCCGTGGCAGAACCTCCCGTGCCCCCCCCTCGCTTCCCTTCCCTTCCCTCCCCCGCAGCGGCGGCGGCGCCGGGCCCCGGGGAGCGCTGATTAATCATTAATTAGGAGCCGCCGGCGGGGGCCGTGTCCCTGCGGCCCCACGCGGAAGTCCCGCCGCGCGGGGGGTGGGGGGGCCCTGCTGGGGCTCCGTGGGGCTCCCGGGGCACCCTCGGTCCCGTTCCGCCCCTCCGGTCCGCTGATGCCGCAGCACCGGGACCGGCCGACACCGCGGGCACGGCGGGGACACGGGGCGTGGGGCGGGTGGGCTGCGAGCCCCCCACGGCCCCGCCTGCCCCACGCGGGAGCCTCTGGGGGCGTAACCCCGTGGGAGATGCCCCCGGTGCCACCCGGTGTGGGGGTGACAAAAGGAGCCGTGGAAGGGGCACGGTGACAGCGGGAGCCGTCCCGGTGGGATGCGGGCGGAGGGGCTCCCGCATCCCCGCACACGCGTGGGCAGGGCTGCGGCGGCCCCGGGGGGCTCCCATTGCCCGGTACGGCGCGGCCGGCGCCCGCAGCACTGCGGGTTGTGGGCAGGCTCCGCTGCCGGTGCCTCCCGGTGGCTGCCCAGCTGCGGGGGCGCGGAGCGGCCGCCGCGGGGATGGGCGCGGGGGCGGGCGGGCGGGGGCGGGGACGGCCGGGACGCCCCGGCGGCCCCGTGTGATGCGGAGCGCGGCAGTGGCGGCGGCGCGGCCCTTCCCCGCGGAGCGCCGCGGTCCGGTGTGGGGCTGCCCCGCCGGGATCCCCGCGGCTCCTCCGGTGGGTGCCGCCGGGGATGTCCGCCCCGGCGCAGCCTGACGCTTCCGGCTCCTTCCAGGTGAGCGCACCGGAGCCATCCCGGCCGTGGCGGGCTCCGTGCGGCCCGGTTCGGTTCGGCCCGCAGAGCCGGGGCCGCCGGTGGTGGCTCCGCGGCGGGGCCGAGCCGCCCGGAGCCGCCCGGTGCTCACCGCCCGCTCTCGCCGCAGAGCCCCCGGAGGCTCCCGAAGCGCAAGAGCCGCTTCAAGCGCTCGGACGGCAGCACCTCCTCGGACACCACCTCCAGCATCCTCCGCAGGCAGGTGAGCGGACCGGCACCGGTACCTACACCGGCACCGAGACCAGCACCGGCACCGGGGCGGGGCAGCCTCGGCAGCCCCGGCTCCGCCGCTGCTGCGGCTCCGCATTAAAGCGCGGAGCTGGGGTGGGGAGCGGCCGAGCGTCTCCCACCCCAACCTCCGCACTGGAGGCAGCTCGGGGGCCGCCTCCGCCCCGCCGCTCCCCCGGGACCGGGGCTGGGCGCCGGCACCGGGCTCCGGTAGCATCGCAACAGCCGCTCCCCGCGGCTAAAAATAGCGAGTGCTGCGTCAGGGCCGGGCCGGCGGCGGGCACCGGCACTGCGGCGCGGGGGGCGGCCCCGGGAAACTGAGGCAGCGGAAGGGGAACGGGCCGGGCGGGGCTGTAGAAGCGGCCGCGGGGCTCCCCTGCCGCTCCCTCAACCGGCACCGGGCCGGCTCCTCGCGCTGCCCGGGCGAGGCACGGATCTCCCCGCCGCCCCCCAGTCGGTGCTTCGGTTTCCTCCGGCCCCGAGCTGCGCCCCCTCCCCGGCCGCCGGCGGTGAGCGGGTACCGGGGAGGCTCCGCGGAGGGCGGGGGGTTCCTGTCGGGGCGGCCCCGGAGGCGCAGAGCGGCCGGAGCATCCCGGGTCCCTCGTGGGGCAGCACCCACTGCTCCGGTACTCCCCGGTACCCCCGGGGACCCCGCGACCCGGCCCAGCACCCGGCGCGGCCCCTTCAGCACCTCGGAGAGGGCCCGGCCGGGCCCCGCCATGTGCCCGGTACCGGGGCCCATTCTCCATTCTGGTGCCCGGTGCCGGTGTCCGCGGGCGGGGCCGCCGCTGTCCGAAGCCCCCACCCCGCCGAGCGCTGCCCCGATGTCCCCGGGCCGGCCGTGAGCTGTCCCGGGCCGGTTCCCCGGGCCGGTAACGGGGCGGGCCGGGCCGGTCCCCCGGGGCCCGTCGCTGCCCCCCTCCTCGGGGGCGGGATGGGGGGGGGGGGCGCGGCGGGGGGGGCGGGAGCGGCTCCGGCCCCGCCGCAGGGCTCGCCCTGCAGACGGGGCTGCTGCCGGCTCGGGGCAGGACCGGAGCCGCCGCACCGGAGCATGGAGGTACCCACCGGGACCCCCCCGCTGCCGCCCCGGAACCCCGGGCAGGCTGCACAGCCCCTCCGCCGCTGCCCCGGGACTCTCCTCTCACCCGGAGCTCTCTTAGCAAACTATCCCCCCCCACCCCGGGGCACCGGGAGCTGCTCCGGTGACCCGTCCAGGTGCAGCTCACCGGGACCGCTCCGGTCTCCCGGCTGCCAGCGCAGCCCCCCCGCTGTCCCCACCGGAGAGGGGCCGGAACCTCCCGCCAGCAGCGGGAAGGGGGAACGGCGACCCCCAACACACACCCACCCACTCCCCCCTCCGGGCTGAGCGGCGGGGGCGGCTCCGTGAGCCCCGGGGGGGCGGTGGGAGGCGGGGGCGGGGAGGGGCGGGGAGGGGCGGTGGCGGCGGAGCGGGCAGGGCCAGCCGGAGCCCGAGCCGCAGCCGGAACCGGAGCCGGTGCCGGTGGAGCGGGGCGGGCGGGGGGAGCGCGGGCGGCTCGGCTCGGCTCGCCCCGTCTATGTCGTTTTCTGACTCCAGCGCTACCTTCCTGCTCAACGAGGTACCGGCTCCGGTACCGGCTCCGGTACCGGCCGCGGTATCGGGGGGACCGTGCGCGGGGGGTCGCGGTGGGTTCGGGGGGGAGCTCTGCCCCCCCCGGGGTGGTGATGGCGCACGAGGGGGCTGCGCCTCGGGGGGGGCCGTGCCCGGTGCGGGGCTCATGCCCGGTGCGGGGGGGGCTGTGCCGCCCCCCGGCCCTTTGTTCCTCGCCGCCGCCACCGCCAGGACCGGGACCGGGAGCAGGCGGGCAGAGAACCCCGATCCCCACGGCCGGGGGGTCCCACGGGGGGCGATGCTCCAGGCCGGGGGGCTGCATGGGGTGGGGGGGGGTCGCTGGAGATGCTCTACCGGGGAACTCCCTGGGGATGATGGGGGGGTCGTGCTGGGGGGCAGCACCGGAACGCTGCGGAGCCATCCTGGGGATGCTGGGGGGTGGGGGATGCTCGGGGCGCGGTGACGATGCTGGGGGGGCCGTGCTGGGGAGGCCATGTTGGGGGGGGCCGTGCTGGGAATCCATTTTGCCCGGGGGGGGCTGCAGGGGGGGTCCGGGCTCCCCCCGGTGTGAGCGGGGTGGGATGCGCAGGTTAACGGGGGGGGGCGGCGCTGAGCTCAGCCCGGCAGGGCCCGGGGGGCCTCGGGGAGGGGGGGCTCAGCCACATTCAGGGACCTATAAATATTTCACCGCAGCTTCTGCGCCTGTTCCAGGCGCAGCGGGCGGTGGGTAAATAGCGGCGCGGCGGGGAGGGGGAGCCGGGGGTGCTGGGCTGAGCACCCCAGGGTGGGGGGGAACAGGGGTAAGATCCACATCCCAGCGTGACAAGGGGCATCTCCCCATCCCTGAGCCTGCGGGGGTCTCCCCCGTGAGCCCCCCAGCACGTGGGGGCATCACCCCAGGGCAGCTGTGCTGGGTGATGCCACCTGAGACGCCCGGCTCGATGCCAGCGTGGATCCCCAGAGCTGGAGGCGGGCAGCAGGGTCCCCTCCCGAGGTTGGCACCGCCTCGGCACGGGGTCCCTCGTTGTGGGGGTTCCCCTTTGCAGCCCCCCGGCACTGAGCCCCGCTCCCCCAGGGCTCGGCGGACTCCTACACCAGCCGCCCTTCCCTGGACTCCGACGTGTCCCTGGAAGAGGACCGTGAGGGCGCCCGGCGCGAGGTGGAGAGCCAGGCTCAGCAGCAGCTCGAGAGGGCCAAGGTACGGATGGGGAGACATCCCGGGCATGGCTCGGGGTTGCTGCCGAGGCCCAGGGGCGCTGATCACCCCCAAAATCCCCCAGCACAAGCCGGTCGCCTTCGCTGTGCGCACCAATGTCAGCTACTGCGGGGCGCTGGACGAGGAGTGCCCGGTGCAGGGAGCCGCCATCAACTTCGAAGCCAAAGATTTCCTGCACATCAAGGAGGTCAGCTGGGAGTGCTGAGGGGTCTGCTCAGGGCCAGGCACCTCCCCTGCTCTCACCTCTGCCCTGTCCTCGCTCAGAAATACAGCAATGATTGGTGGATCGGGCGCCTAGTGAAGGAGGGGGGGGACATCGCCTTCATCCCCAGCCCCCAGCGCCTGGAAGCCATGAGGCTGAAGCAGGAGCAGAAAGCCAGGTAGGGATGGGACCCCCGGCCCCACTCTGGGACCCCCAACACCCGCTCACCCCCTCGTTCCCCAGGAGAGCTGGCAATGCCTCGGGCCTCGGCGACAGCGGGAGCCGGCGATCGCCTCCCCCCTCCTTAGGTAAGGGCAGATCTCGGGCCAGGGCAATCGTGGCTGTCCTGAGGGGGTCCCCACTTTACTGTCACCAACCTCTGTCTCTTCTCTCCCCAAGCCAAGCAGAAGCAGAAGCAGGTGAGTCCCAGGTGCAGGGGGCGGTGGGGAGGGGGCTGCAGGCAGTGGCTGTTTCTGGGGTGGGCTGGGAGCAGAGACCCCCCCTTTTTTCCCTGGTTATGGGGCTGGGAGTGCTCGGGGATTCTGTGGATAAGGCTCGATGACCCCTCCCGGGGCTGGGGGTGGGGGCACAGGGCACTGACGCCCCCCATGTCCCCCTGCAGACGCAGCACATCCCACCCTATGACGTGGTCCCCTCCATGCGGCCCGTGGTGCTGGTGGGGCCCTCGCTGAAAGGATACGAGGTACGGGCTGGGGGCATGCAGGGTGGCATCGCTGTGCCCTCAGCGTGGTGGCCTGTGTCCCTTGTCCCTTCCCCGGCCACGGTGTGCCGGCAGAGGGCAGATGGCGCGGCCGAGGGCGGTGGCACGGTGCTGAGCGGCTGCCACCTCCCCGCCGGTGCCATCTGCCGCGGCTCACCGCGCTGGCGGCCCCACGGCAGGTCACCGACATGATGCAGAAAGCCCTCTTCGACTTCCTCAAGCACAGATTCGACGGCAGGTGAGAGCATCACCCCACCCAGAACCCCCCTCCTTCCACGGCCTGCGGGTCCCCAGGTGCCCACGGTGTCCCCGTGTCCCCCCAGGATCTCCATCACCCACATCACGGCCGACCTGTCCCTGGCCAAGCGCTCCATCCTCAACAACCTGGGCAAGCAGGCGATCCTGGAGCGCTCCACCACCCGCTCCAGCATTGGTGAGGGGCCAGGCTCCCCCCTTTGGGTGCAGGGACCCCCTCCCAGGGCCATCCCAGCCTGACACGGCCCCCCCCGTGTCCCTCCAGCCGAGGTGCAGAGTGAGATCGAGCGAATCTTCGAGCTGGCCAAGTCCCTGCAGCTGGTGGTGCTGGATGCTGACACCATCAACCACCCAGCCCAGCTGGCCAAGACCTCCCTGGCACCCATCATCGTCTACGTCAAGGTGTCCTCCCCCAAGGTGAGGGGTCACCACGGCTCTGGGGGGGGGTCCTGGCTGCCCCCCGCGGTGCTGTCACCCCCCTGTCCCCTCCCCAGGTCCTGCAGCGCCTCATCAAGTCCAGGGGCAAGTCACAGGTGAAGCACCTGAACGTGCAGATGATGGCAGCTGACAAGCTGGTGCAGTGTCCCCCGGTGAGCCACTGTCCCCCCCCGCCCTGGGGATGCCTGGGGGGACCCCCAAACCCTCCCTGAGCCCTCTCCCTGCCCCCCCAGGAGCTCTTTGATGTGATCCTGGACGAGAACCAGCTGGAGGATGCCTGCGAGCACCTGGCCGAGTACCTGGAGGTTTACTGGCGTGCCACGCACCACCCGCCACACGCCCCCCACGCTGTGCCCTCGCCCACCGGCCTGCCAGGCCTGCAGGTAACCCCACAGACCCCTCTGGCAACCGGGGGGACACAGAGCCCCCCATGGGGACTCAGCATAGGGGTGACGGGGCCACACAGCCCCCCAAACTGTCCCCATGGCCTCCTCCCTGCTCCCCACTGGCAACTGGGGGGGACACAGAGCCCCCCACATTGTCCCCATGGCCCAATCCCGCTCCCCCCTGGAACTGGGGGGGACACAGGGCCACCCCCACATTGTCCCCATGGCCCCCTCCCTGCTCCCCCCTGGAACTGGGGGGGACACAGGGCCACCCCCACATTGTCCCCACAAGGGCAGCTGGTACAGGGCTCCACAGGTCAGAATTGGGGTCCCACTCTGTGCTCCTTATGGGGGTGCCCAGGCTGGCAGGGGGGGCATGCAGCTCCCCAGCACCCCCTCCCTGCTTCCTATGGACAGTTGGCACAGGGCTCCAAAGATGGGGTGGGGGGCACAGAGCCCCCTCCCTGCTTCCCATGAGGACCCAGCACAGGATGCCAGGGTTTGTGGGGGCACAGAGCCCATTCCGTGCTCCCCATGGACACCCAGCACAGGGTGCCAGGGCTGGGGGCGACCCAGCACAGGATGCCAGGGTTTGGGAGGGCACAGAGCCCATTCCCTGCTCCCTATGGACAGTTGGCACACGGCTCCAAAGATGGGGTGGGGGGCACAAACCCCCCTCCCCTGCTTCCCATGGAGACTCAACACAGGGTGCCAGGGTTTCGAGAGAGCACAGAGCCCATTCCATGCTTCCCATGGACACCCAGCACAGGGTGCCAGGGCTGGGGGGGGCACAGAGCCCCCTCCCCACTTCCCATGGGGACCCAACACAGGGTGCCAGGGCCGCGGGGGGCACGGAACCCATTCCGTGCTCCCCATGGACACTCAGCACAGGGTGCCAGGGCTGGGGGAGACCCAGTACAGGATGCCAGGGCAGGGGGGGCACACGCAGCCCCCACCTCTCCACCCCCTGCCCGCAGAGCCAGCAGCTGCTGGGGGAGCGGGGCGAGCACTCTCCGCTGGAGCACGACAGCCTGATGCCATCGGATGAGGCGGGGGACACCTCGCCCCAGCCTTGGGGGGGCCACATCCCAGCGCAGCTCGAGGCACCTGGAGGAGGAAGAGGAGTACGGGGACCCCTACCCCGACCTGTACCAGCCCCACCGGCACCACCACGGCAGCGGCCCCGGCACGCCGGAGCGCCCGGGCGAGCGCAACCACGACAGGAAACTGGCAGCGCAGCCGGCCCTGGGCCAAGGACAGCTACTAGGGCTGGCATAGGGCAGGGGGGCACGGCTGGGAACCGGCCCCCCCCCCGAACCCCGGGCGCTCCCCGCCTCGCCCCAGCCCCGCGCTGGGGGTGCTCAGACAATCGAACTCAGCACCGGCAGCTTCCTCCGGCCCGGCCCCCCCGGGCACGATTTCAGCCATAAGCACAGCGAGGTTTGGGGGGGGCCCGGCGGTCAGGATGCCCTGGGACTCCCCGAGGAGGTTTTGGGGAGCCTGGGGACAGACACACGCCTTGGCCCTGCCTCAGTGTCCCCCCCCACCCATCACAGGTCGGCTCATTCTCCGCAGGGCAGCTGCCATGGACGGTGGGTGCCCCCCCCCTATAAAAAGGGGAGGTAAGGAATGGGGGGGGCGGTTGTAGCAGCATCCCCCAGCCCGCACAGAGCCGAGGAAGGAAGGGAAGGTGCCTGCTCACCCCACCCGGGACCTGGCCTGCCCCCTCCCCACCCCTGCATGGGACCCCCGGGAGGAGTGGCTCACACCACTCGCTTCGCTCTGCACCGATTCCCCCCCGCCCCCGGTCACCGCGGCCACCCCGGCCCTGCCCCCGCCATGGGGAGGGTCCCTCGGGGGCTGCCCGGGCTGTGGGGGCTGCTCCACCACGCTTGCACCACCCACTGCCCCGTCCCCAACGTCCCCATGCTGTCACCGCACGTCACCACAGTCCTGTAAATACGGCGCCCACCGCCCTCGAATGGGGGTCCTGGCGTGGGCTGAGCCCCCCCCCGCGGCCATTATTGGTGGGAAAGGGGGGGGAAATGGGGTGGGGGCCACAGATTTGTTATAATTTCTTTTGTAGAAAGCACTGATTTCCCTGTAATTGGTTTCAGAAACACACACGAGTGCTCAGAGGTGCTTGGTGTCCGTGTCTGTGGAGGGGCTGTGGGGGAAGCTGGTTTGGGGAGGGAGGTACTGAATACCTCAAAATTCTCCTTTTGGGCACTGCTGGCTTCTGTCCCCATGGGAGGTGGCACCCAGGGGCTGGCAATGGCACCCAGGGCAGGGAGAGGATGAGGAGGTGACACTGGTAACGCCGCTGCCGGTTTATTCCTGCAGCCTGGAGCTTCAGCTACAAAAAATAAACCCCAAAAACCCAAAGGATGAGGTGCAGACAGTTCCCAGGACAGCCAAAAAAAAACCCCCAGCCCCACCCTGGCAGCAGGGAGGGACCGGCCCCCAAAGAGCCTCCAGCAGCTCCTCTGATCCGTGGGGAAACTGGGAAGGGGACTGGGAGAACAGGGAGGATGTTCTGGGACAGCCCCAGCCCCAATCTCTGCTCCTGGGCAGTCCTGGGGTTGCACGAGGAGCTGGGAAAAAGAACGGCCAGAGCAGTCCTGGCAGCCTCGCTGGTCCTGCTGTCCCCAGAGGGTGACAAAGGGGCCCTCAGGCGAAGATGGTCTCCTCCCGCCGCTTCTTGGTGAGGATGGTGCCCGGCTTGTGCTGGGCATCGGGGTGGTTTGCCAGCTCGGGGGGGCACGAGGACACGGGGCTCTCCAGGATGGCCTGTTTGAGGTCGTAGAACACCGTGGAGTCCTCCTTGGTGAGGAAGGTGATGGCCACGCCGCTCTTCCCCGCGCGGCCCGTCCGCCCGATGCGGTGGATGTAATCTGGGAGGGGGAATGAAGGGGGCAGTGTGGGCAGTGCCAGGGCTGGGCACTCCCTGCACTGCCAGTGCCAGGGCTGGGCACTCCCTACAGCATCCCCTGCACCCCAGCACCAGGGCTGGGCACTCCCTGCACTGCCAGTGCCAGGGCTGGGCACTCCCTGCAGCATCCCCTGCACCCCAGTGCCAGGGCTGGGCACTCCCTGCCCTCCCAGCACCAGGGCTGGGCACTGCCTGCACCCCCAGTGCCAGGGCTGGGCACTCCCTGCACTCCAGTGCCAGGGCTGGGCACCCCACACAGCACCATGACCAGGGCTGGGCATCTACAGTGCCCCACAGAACCAGGACCAGATACCCCCTGCACTCCCAGTGCCAGGGCTGGGCACCCCACACAGTGCCAGTACCCAGTCTGGGCATCTACAGTGCCCCCCAGTACCAGGACCAGACACCCCCTGCACTCCCAGTGCCAGGGCTGGGCACCTACAGTGCCCCCACAGAACCAGGACCAGACACCCCCTGCACTCTCAGTACCAGGGCTGGGCACCCCACACAGCCCCACAACCAGGGCTGGGCATCTACAGTGCCCCCAATACCAGGACCAGACACCCCCTGCACTCCCAGTGCCAGGGCTGGGCACCCCACAGCCTCCTGGGTGTGGCAGGACCAGAGCTGGGCACTCCCCTACCCACAAGAACCAATGCCAGGAACCCCCCCCATCCCCCTGACAGCCTCAGCACTGGGGCTGGGCACCCCCCATACCCTCAGCACTGGGGCTGGGCACCCCCTATAGCCTCAGCACCGGAGGTGGGCACCCTCAACACCCTCAGCACCAGGGCTGAGCACCCCCTCCATCCCGAGAAGCAGGGCTGGGCACTCTCCACACCCTCGGCACCAGGGTTGGGCATTCCCTCCATCCCAAGAACCAGGGTTGGGCACCCCTCACATCCTCAGCACCTGGGCTGGGCACCTCTGCAACCCCCTTGGTAAGGGCAGTACCAGGGTCGGGCACCCCCTGCACACCCAGCACCAAAGCTGGGCAACATCCCAGCCTCAGCACCAGGGCTGAGCAAGCCCCCAAAGCCCCTCCAGCACAGGGAACACCAGGTTAAACCTCCCCCAGCATGGGCACACACCCCCTAGTGCCCCTCTGGGTGCCCCCCAAGCCTCACCCTCGATGTTCTTGGCCATGTCGTAGTTGACCACCATGGAGACGTCGTGGATGTCGATGCCACGTCCGGCCACGTCCGTGGCCACCAGGATGTCCTTGGCTCCAGCCTTGAGGTTGGAGAGGGCGAATTCTCTCTGCTCCTGGCCCTTCCCACCGTGCAGGGTGCAGGCATTGTACTGTGGGAACAGGGGGGGGTCAGTGGGGGCACATCCCTGGCACAGATGTATTTGATGAAAAATCCTTTTCGTTAGGATTTTTTCTCCTGAGAAGCTGAGAGGCCTCAGAGGAAAAGAAAACCAATAATTATCTGCTGCTGTGGAATGCACCAGGTGCAGCTGTGATTTTTCTCATGTGGTTTTTCTTAATTAATGGCCAATCACAGTCCAGCTGTCTCAGACTCTCTGGTCAGTCACAAGATTTTATGATCATTCCTTTCCCTTTCCCTTCTTTTTCCTTTCCTTTCCTTCCTTTCCTTTCCTTTCCTTTCCTTTCCTTTCCTTTCCTTTCCTTTCCTTTCCTTTCCTTTCCTTTCCTTTCCTTTCCTTTCCTTTCCTTTCCTTTCCTTTCCTTTCCTTTCCTTTCCTTTCCTTCCCTTCCCTTCCCTTCCCTTCCCTTCCCTTCCCTTCCCTTCCCTTTCCCCTTCCCTTCCCCTTTCCTTCCCTTCCCTTCCCCTTTCCTTCCCTACCTTCTGATGAAATCCTTTCTTCTATTCTTTTAGTGTAAGTGTCTTTCTATTCTTTTAGTATAGTTTAATATAATATATATGATAAAATAATAAATCAGCCTTCTGAAACACAGAGTCAGACCCTCATCTCCTCCCTCCTCCTGGGACCCCTCTGAACACCACCACCTTTGGTGACCCCAAGTGATGAAAAATTCTGCACATCCCCATTGCACACACGGGGATAAAGGGGACAGGGCTCAGGGTGACACCCTCCCAGCCCAGCCTCACCCCCATCTTCTCCAGGGACTTGGCCAGCACATCACAGCCCTTCTTCTGGTTGACGAAGATGATGATGGGCGGGTCGAAGCCCTGCTCCAGGATGGCCAACAGCTTCTTCCTGTAAGAGCAGAAAGAGGAGGAGGAGGAGACAGTTGGGCAAAGAGATGCTGAAGGTCCAGGCCACCCCTAAATCCATGTTCCTCACCTCTTCTCAGACTCAGACATGAGGAACACCTTCTGCTCCACCCTCTCGTGGGGTTTGCCCGCGGAGCCGATGTAGACCACGGCCGGGCGCCGCAGGTAACTGCGGGCCAGGCGCTCCACGGCGGGGGGCATGGTGGCTGTGAACATGACAGTCTGCAAGGCAAGGGGACAGTGACACCCTGTCAGTGGCAGTGAAGAAGGAATGACCCCGGTGGGACAGGGAACATCCCCCCATGGAGCAGGAAGATCCCCCCAAGGAGCAGGAACATCCTGCAGTGACGTAGGAATATTCGCCCGCATGGAGCAGAACATCATCCACGGGGTAGGAACATTGCCCAGTGAAGCAGGAACAACCCCAGTGGGGCAGGAATGTACTCCCATGGAGCAGGAACATCCCCCAGTGAAGCAGGAACAACCCCAGTGGGGCAGGAATGTCCCCCATGGAGCAGGAACATCCCCCAGCGAAGCAGGAATTACCCCAGTGGGGCAGGAGACACCCCCCAAGGAGCAGGAACATCCCCCCAAGGAGCAGGAAGATCCCACAGTGAGGGAGGAACGCCTCTGATGGGGCAGGAATGTGCTCTCCATGGGGCAGGAACATCCCTCAATGAAGTAGGAACAGCCCCACTGGGGCAGGAATGTGATCCCATGGAGCAGGAACCTCCACCAGCAAAGGAGGAACAACCCCAGTGGGGTAGGAACGTTATTCCATGGAACAGGAACATCCCCCAGCGAAGCAGGAATTACCCCAGTGGGGCAGGGGACACCCCCCAAGGAGCAGGAACATCCCCCCAAGGAGCAGGAAGATCCTGCAGTGAGGGAGGAACGCCTCTGATGGGGCAGAAATGTGCCCCCCATGGGGCAGGAACATCCCTCAATGAAGTAGGAACAGCCCCAGAGGGACAGGAATGTTCCCCCATGGAGCAGGAACATCCCCAGTAAAGCAGGAATGATGCCAGTGGGGTAGGAATGTCCCCCATGGAGCAGAACTGACCCCACAGAGCAAAAATATCCCCTTGTGGTGCAGGAATGACCCCTGATGGGGCAGGAACATCCACTGTGAGGCAAGAACATTCCTCCACAGAGCAGAAATTACTCCCATTCCCTCAACCCTTCCCCAAATCCCAAATTCTCCCTCCCCACCCCACAGCAACCCTCCCAGACCCCTCTTACCCACACCCACCTGTCTGTACTTGTGCTTCCCGGACTCAAAGTTGGCCAACATCTTCTCAGGGTCCTCAGCCTCATCAGTGTCAGGTTTCTGGTTGGTGACAGGCATGTGCTCCAGGATCTTCTGCACGTCAGGCTCGAAGCCCATGTCGATCATGCGGTCGGCCTCGTCCAGCACCACGTAGGTGCAGCGGCTCAGCACCAGGTACCGGTTCTCCAGCACGTCAATGAGCCGGCCCGGGGTGGCAATGACAATCTGGGGGGACAGGAGGGTTGGGGGGAGCAGCTCAAAGCTGAGCTGACACCCTTGAGATCCCCCAAGATCCCCCCATTTGTCAGGAAATTCCTCTGACTGCTCTAGAAGCAGAGAGCTTGAAGGTCTCAGAAGATCTTGGCTCAGAGACCTTGGCACAAAGACACCTCTGGGTGTTTTTGACAACCCCAGTGGGGCAGGAACGTGATCCCATGGAGCAGGAACATCCCTCAATGAACTATGAATGATCCCTCAGACACCTCTGTGTGTCTTTGACAACCCCAGTGGGGCAGGAATGTGATCCCATGGAGCAGGAACATCCCTCAATGAACTAGGAATGATCCCCCAAGACACACCTCTGTGTGTCTTTAACAGGAATGTGATCCCATGGAGCAGGAACATCCCTCAATGAACTAGGAATGATCCCTCAGACACCTCTGTGTGTCTTTGACAGGAATGTGATCCCATGGAGCAGGAACATCCCTCAATGAAGCAGAATGATCCCACAAAGACACCTCTGTGTGTCTTTGACAACCCCAGTGGGGCAGGAACGTGATCCCATGGAGCAGGAACATCCCTCAATGAAGCAGAATGATCCCACAAGACACCTCTGTGTGTCTTTGACAGGAATGTGATCCCATGGAGGAGGGGGAGGTTTACGTTCTCCTTTTCACAGGTGGCTCCTGCCTTCCTTAGCAGGCGCCTGTCTTTCCAAACCAAGACAAACTGTTATTCTTGCTCCCATATTTTTTGCCTGAGAGCCCCTTAATTTCAAATTTATAGCAATTCAGAGGGGTGGGGAGGGTTTACATTCTCCATTTCATGGGAAGCTCCTGCTTTCCTTAGCAGACTCCTGTCTTTCCAAACCAAGACAGCCACAAATCCATGTGCTGGACACATCTCAGCAGGTCGGAGAAAGAATATTAAAGATAACAAAAAATAAACAACCTTGAGAAGGAAAACCAAGAAACCCTGGCTGCTTCTTCAGTCTCAGGGTTGGGAAAAAGAGATTTTCCAACACCTGGGGGTCATCTCAGCACCACAGAGCTGTGAGCACTCACCTCGCAGCCCATGCGGAGCCGGAAGCCCTGGTCCTCGCGGGAGATGCCGCCGATCACGGCCACGGTGCGGATGCCCAGGGGTTTCCCAAATTTGATGGTTTCCTCCTCAATCTGCTGTGCCAGCTCACGGGTGGGGGCCAGGATGATGGCGTAGGGCCCCTGGTCTGATTCCTCGATGCTGCAGCATGGCAGGAGATCGTTGTGTCACTCATGGTACCACGTGTGTGCCTGCCAGTGTCACCCCATCCCCTCCAGCATGTCACACTGTAACCTTGCCTCAATCCCTCTGCAGTGTCATCCTGTCACCCCACCCTGTTACTTCCACAGTCCTGACCCCTCTGCAGTGTCACCCTGTCACCTCCACAGTGCCACCCTGCCCTGACCCATCTGTAGTGTCACCCCATGCCCTCCACTATGTCACCCTGTAACCCTGCCTCAATCCCTCTGCAGTGTCACCCTGTCACCCCATCCTGTCACCTCCACAGTGCTACCATGTCCCGACCCATCTGCAGTGTCACCCTGCCACTCCATGTCACTCTGTAACCCTGCTTCAATCCCCTGACAGTGTCACCCTGTCACCCCATCCTGTCACGTCCACAGTCCCAACCCCTCTGCAGTGTCACCCTGCCACTCCCCCCCATCCCACGGGCAGTGTCACCCTGCCACTCCCCCTGTCCCACGGGCAGTGTCCCCCTGCCATTCCCCCAGTCCCACGGGCAGTGTCCCCCTGCCATTCCCCCCTGTCCCACAGGCAGTGTCACCCTGCCACTCCCCCTGTCCCACGGGCAGTGTCCCCCTGTCACTCCCCCTGTCCCATGGGCAGCGTCACCCTGCCACTCCCCCTGTCCACGGGCAGTGTCACCCTGCCACTCCCCCTGTCCCACGGGCAGTGTCACCCTGCCACTCCCCCTGTCCCACGGGCAGTGTCACCCTGCCACTCCCCCTGTCCCACGGGCAGTGTCCCTGTCCCCACCGGTCGATTTTGGGCAGGGTGGTGATCCACACGAGCAGGGGGATCAGGAACGCCGCCGTTTTGCCGCTGCCGGTCTCGGCCACGCCGATGATGTCGCGGTTCTGCAGCCCGATGGGGATGGCCTGGCGCTGGATCGGGGTTGGCTCCTGTTGGGAGGAGCAGGTTGGCAGCAGAACTTCCCCTGTTCCCCCTCTCCAAACCCCTGACCACCCCTTTTTCCCCCTCCCCAGCTCCCCCTCTCCGTGCCCACCTTGTATCCACACTTGTCAATGACCTCCAGGATGTGGGGGGGCAGGGAGGAGTCCTTCCAGGAGCGGATGGGATTTGGGATCTTGCCCCCCTTGGTGGTGATGCTGTAATCCTCACGGAAGATGCGCCAGTCCCTGTCTGTCATCTCGTCCAGCTTCTTCTGGGACCAGTGCCGGTCATCCCAGCGCTGCTTGGCCTCCTTCTTCCGCAGCTTCCGCAGCCGCGCCCTGCGCAGGGAGGGAAGGGATGGGGAAAGGGAGAGGGATGGGGAAAAGGGGATAGGGAAAGGGGGATGAGGGAAAGGGAATGGGGAAAAGGACGAGGGAATGGGGAAAAGGAAGAGGGAATGGGGAAAGGGGAGGGGGACAAGGAAAGAGGGATGGAGAAAAGGGGATAGGAAAAGGGGTATGGGGGAAAGGAAGAGGGAAAGGGGAGAGAGAAAAGGAAATGGGGAAGGGAGAGGGATGGGGAAAGAGGGATGGGGAAAAGGGGATAGGGAAAGGGGGATAGGGAAAAGGGGATAGGGAAAAGGGAATGGGGAAAAGGGAATGGGGAAGGGGAGAGGGAAAGGAGGATGAGGGACGGGGAAAGCGGGACAGGGAAAAGGGGATAGGGAAAGGGGGATGAGGGAAAAGGGGAATGGGGAAAAGGGAGAAGGAAAGCAGAGAGGGAAAGGGGAGAGGGATGGGGAAAGCGGGATAGGGAAAAGAGAATAAAGGGAAAGGGAATGGGGAAATGAAGATGAAAGAAAAGGGAATGGCGAAAAGGGAGAGGGAAATAGGGATGGGGAAAAGGGAACAGGGGAGATGGGAGAGGGATAGGGAAAGCAGGATAGGGAAAAGAAGAAAGGTAAAGGGAAATGAGGGAAAAGAGAATGGGGAAAAGGAATGGGGAAAAGAAGAAAGGTAAAGGGAAATGAGGGAAAAGGGAATGGGGAAAAGGAATGGGGAAAAGAAGAAAGGTAAAGGGAAATGAGGGAAAAGGGAATGGGGAAAGGGAGAGGGAAAGAGGAAAGCGTGATGGGGAGAAAGCAATAGGAAACAGAGAATGAGGGAAAAGGGAATGGGGAAAGTGGGATGGGGAAAGGAGAATAAAGGAAAAGGAAATGGGGAAATGGGAGAGGGAAAGGAGATAGGAGAAATGGGGATGAGGACAGGCAGATGAGGGAGGGGGATGAGCACAGGGCAAGGAAAGAGATGACAAAAGCGAGTGAGGAAGGGGAAGGAGAAAGTGCATAAGGCTCACCCTGTGCCTCTAGAACCCTTCTGCCAATTTCCTCCAGGATCTGCTGCAGCCCAGCTCCACATCCCAACCAAGCTAAGGCAGCCATGACCCCACACACCCCTCAGCACCCTCCCAGCTTCCCCAAAACCTTACTCCTCCTGCTCCTTCTCCTCCAGTGTCCTCCTCTTCTCCATCAGGTCCCCGTAGAACCGCGACTGCTCCCGTTTCTGCTGCTTCAGGTCGATGCCGGCGATGAAGCCCCGGCCCAGCAGCTGCACCTGGTGCCTCTCCTTGTACCTGGAGCAGGGTGGGAGCATCAGGAGCAGGCCTTGCACCCCACAGGGACACCCCCAGCCCTAGGGGCACACCCCAGCACTCACAGGGGGTTGTAGTCAATGGAGGTGTCCTCTGATGCGTCCCACTCGAACACGAACTTGCGGTCGTTGAGGTGCCGCGTGCGCCGCCGCTTCTTCACCCCGCCCAGGTACCGCTCCTGCAGGACCCCAGGCTCAGTGGGACCCCACATCTTCCCCCCAGCCCCCCCAGACCAGCCCCCAAGCCCACCTTGATGGCGTGGAGCTCTTTGCTTTTGTCCTTCTCCTCCCGGATCTTCTGCCTGCCCTCCTCATCCTCGGTGCCGTTGGTTTCCCGCTCCATGCGCTCGCGGCGCTCCCGGCGCTCGCGCTCCTGAGGGTCTTCTGGGGAGCAGGGGAAGGGGCTCAGAGCCAGCACCCACCCCCAGAGCTGGGTGGGGGGCTCCAGGGATGAGTCCTTACCCAGCATCTTCCTGCCCATCTCCTGGAATTGTTTCCTCTTCTTCCTCTCCTCCTCCAGCAGCCGCTGCCGCTCCTCCACCTCCTGCTGCCGCCGCCGCAGGGCCTCGGCCTCGCGCTCCGCCTTGGACAGGAACTTGGGCTGGGATGGCAGAGAGGAAATGTCACACTGGGCCTGCCTGCCACCCCCTGGGCTGCTGGGGGTCCCCTCAGCCTTCTCTGCTCCTTCCTGAGGCCCCCCAGGCCTCCCCTTTCCCTCCTGTCCCTCTCTGTATCCCTCAGACTCCCTGCCAGGGCTCTCCCTGTGTCCCCCAAACCTCCTTTCCCTCCTAGGGCCACTCTGTGCCCCTTACCCTTTCCTGTTCCCTCCCAAGGTTCTTCTGCTCCCTCCTGGGGGTCCACCAGGCCTCCCCTTTCCCTCCTGGGTTCTTCCTCTTCTTCTCTGTATCCCTCAGACCTCTCCATGCCCTGTCAGGGCTTTCTCTGCTCCCTCCCTGTGTTCCCCAGCCCTCCTTTCCCTCCTAGGGCCCCTCACCATTCCCTGTTTCCTCCCAAGGTATATCTGCTCCCTCCTGGGGGTCCACCAGGCCACCCCTGTCTCCACAGCCCCCCATGTGCCCTACCAAGTCCCCCAGCCCTCCCTGCTCCATCCCACAATCCTTCCTGGTGTCCCCTGGCACTCCCTGCATCCTTCCGGGGTCCCTCTGCATCCCCAAGTTTCTCAGCCCTCCCTGTTCCCTCCTGGGGTCCCCACCAACATCCACACCCCCAGCAGAGGGAAGAGGCTCCTGTTCCTTCTCCCACCTTGGCTTCTGCCTCCTCTTCTGCCTTCTTCTTTGCCAGCAGCTCCTCCAAGGACAGCGGCTGTGCCTGCAAGTGAGGTCAGATGTCAGCACCACTCCTGGGGACCTGAATCCTCCTGGAATCACTCCCCAGGGACCTGAATCCCTTGGAATCAGTCCTGGGGAACTGGACCCCCCTGGAATCACTCCTGAGGACCTGAATCCCTTGGAACCACTCCTGGGGACCTGAATCCCCCTGGAACCACTCCTGGGGACCTGGATCCCTTGGAACCACTCCTGGGGACCTGAATCCCCCTGGAACCACTCCCCAGGGATCTGGGCCCCTCTGGAGCCACTCTCCACGGACCTGGATCCCCCTGGAATCACTCCTGAGGACCTGAATCCCCTGGAGCCACTCCTGGGGACCTGAATCCCTTGGAATCACTCCTCAGGAACCTGGAATCCCCTGGAGCCACTCCCCAGAGACCTGAATCCCTTGGAATCACTCCTGGGGATCTGGATCCCCCTGCAACCACTCCTGGAAACCTGGATTCCTTGGAATCACTCCTGGGGACCTGAATCCCCTGGAATCACTCCTGGGGACCCGAATCCCCTGGAGCCACTCCCCAGGGATCTGAATCCCCATGGAGCCACTCCCACAACCTCCTCACCTTCTCCTTCTTCAGGGCATTTTCCTCCTCTTCCTCAGCTTTCCGTGCCTCCCGATCCTTCCGAGACTTTGAGTCTTTCCCCCTGCCCGGGGACAAACTTCCAAAGAAAACAGCACCAGGAATAAGACACCAAGCACAGCCCTGGGGGATCCCCAACCTCCAGGGGATTTAGGGGAGAGCAGGAACCCCACAAAAAAGTGACAGGACCCACCTGGACCGCTTACGGTCCTTGTCCCTCCGGTGCCCATCCTTGTCCCTGTCCCGCTCCTTCTTGCTGCGCTCCCGGTCCCGCTCCTTGTGCCGCCGATCCCTGTGGGACAGGGGGGTCACAGCCCCACAGGGGGGTCACAGCAGGGCCCCACAGCCCTCACCCACCCTCTACAGTGGTTTTGGTTTGTCAGTTTTAGATTTGGCTGGTTTTGATATTTCCTGGCCAGTGCAGCAGTGAGTGTGGAGGGCTCAGTGCTGCCCAATCCCCAGTGCACTCAATTCCTGCTCTGAGGGTGAGGAGTAAGGCAGAGCAGGCTCAAAACTTTAAAAGGGAGCCTTATAACCTCTTTAAAATAAGTAAACATTGCTAATAAATTTTTCTTTATACTCTCTTTAAAATAAATAAACACTGTTAATAAATTTTGCTTCATACTCTCTTTAAAAGAGTACAAAGAAAAACTTAGTAACTGAGTAACAAGAATCATAACAAAACCTATAGAACACTTCTCCCCCCACAACATTTTATTTCCCACTGACAAAACCATCAAAACTCTTCCCAAATCACAGGGATAAATTTGAGATTTGGGTAGTTTTGATATTTCCTGGCCAGTGCAGCAGTGTGGTGGGCTCAGTGCTGCCCAATCCCCAGTGCACTCAATTCCTGCTGTGAGGGTGAGGTACAAGGCAGAGCAGGCTCAAAATTTTAATAAGGAGCCTCTTTATACCCTTTTTAAAATAAATAAACACTGTTCATAAATTTTTCTGTGTACCCTCTTTAAAATAAATAAACACTGCTAATAAATTTTGCTTTATACTCTCTTTAAAAGGGTATAAAGAGAAACTTAGCAACCGAAAGAGTAACAAGAATCATAACAAAACCTATAGAACAGTTCTGCCCCCACAACATTTTATTTCCCACTGACAAAACCATCAAAACTCTTCCCAAATCACGGGGATAAATTTGAGATTTGGATAGTTTTGATATTTCCTGGCCAATGCAGCAGTGAGTGTGGTGGGCTCAGTGCTGCCCCATCCCCAGTGCACTCAATTCCTGCTGTCAGGCAGGGTGAGGAGAAAGGCAAAGCAGGCTCAAAACTTTAAAAGGAAGCCTCTTTAAAATAAATAAATATTCTTAATAAACTTTTCTTTATTTCCCCTTTAAAATAAATAAACATTGTTAATAATTTTTCCTTATACCCTCTTTAAAATTGTATAAACACTGTTAATAAATTTTTCTTTCTACCCTCTCTAAAATAAATAAATACTGTTACTAATTTTTCTTTATACCCTTTTAAAAGAGTATTAAAATATTAACAGTAGTATGTTTAGTAATATAATAATTTTATAATTTATATAATTATATTTATTACTATAAGAACATACATTTATTAAGTCATCAATACAAAACCTTCACAACACTTCTCCTCCCCTCACAACTTTTTCCGTCCCACTGACAAATCCATCAAAGCTCTTCCCAACCCCCGGAGCTGCCTCACCTCTCTGTGGACTTGGAGCGGGACCGGGATCGGGAGCGGCTCCTCCGGCGCTCCCGGGATCGGTGGCGCTTCCGCTCCTTGGCCGGGGGGGAGCCCTTGCGCTCCCGGTCCCGTTCCCGGTCCCGTTCCGGGGAGCGGGAACGTTTCCTCTCCTCCTTCACCGGGGATGCATCCCGATCCTTCTTGTCCGCCACTTCTCCGGCCATCTGTGGGGAGGGGGACACCGCGAGGGAAATTGGGGTGCAGGGAGGGACCCAGCAGGGAGAGAGAAGGGTTGTGAGGGAAGAGAGGGACCCCAAGAAGGAGTGGGGAGGTCTGAGAGACCACCAGGAGGGAATGGGGAGATGTCAAAGGACCCGGGGAGGGAACAGAGAGACGCCGAAAAGAAACAGGGAGGGCTGGGGGACACCGGGATGAGAGAAAAGCGACCCTCAGGAGGGAGAGGGGAACCAGGGATGAGAGAAAAGGGACCCTCGGGAGGGAAAGGGGAATGCAGGATGAGGGAAAAGGGACCCTCAGGACGGAGAAGAGAATGCGGGATGAGCAAAAAGGGACTCTCAGAAGGGGCAAGAGCGCAAAGGAACCCTCAGGAGGGAGTGGGGAACACGGGATGAGAGAAAAGGGACCCTCAGGAGGGGGGGAGAGCTCAAAGAGACCCTCAGGAGGGAGGGGGGGACCTGGGGGATCCCCGAGAGGGCACAGAGGGACCCCAGGAAGGAGCGGGAAGGGCTGGGAGGCCCCGAGGAGAGAACGTAGAGGGTAGGGAGGGACCCTGAAAAGGCACAAGGAGCCCCGGGGGGTGGGCGCGGGGAGCCCTGAGGGACCCCGGAAAGGCTCCGTGAGGCCCGGGGGACGCGGCGCAACGGCGCTCCAGGCCCTGCCGCTGGTACCCAAGTACCGGGGCTCTGCCCGGTGCCGCGGACACCAGGGAACTGCAGCCCCTGGACCCCTCGCTCGCTCCCTGCAGTGCCCCCCGCTCGCTCCCGCCGGTTCCCGCTCACCGCCAGCAGCCCCGCGTTCAGCGCCGGCGCTCCGCCGCCATGTCTGCCGGGCCCGCGGGGTTTACCGGGACGGCGCGGGACTACAGCTCCCGGCAGCCCTCGCGGCATTGGACTACAGCTCCCGGCATCCCCCGCGCGCTCCCGGCGTCCCTGCGCGGTCGCAGCACCGCCGCGCCCCGTGATCCTTCCGCCGTGCGGCAACTCCCCCCTCCCCACGGCAAAGAGTCCCCCGGGACGGTGTCCCCGTGTCCCTGAGACCCCCCCACAGCCCGCTTACCCAAATGAGGCCCCTGAGGCCGTGTCCCACGGCCCACAGCACCCCAAAGCCTGGAGGAACCCTCCCGAGTCAGTGTCCCCCATGTCCCTGCACACCCCAAATCCCACAGGGACCCCCCCAGATCAGCGCCCCACAGACCTGTGCACCCCAAACTCCCCAGGGACCCCCAGATCAGTGTCCCTGCAGGACCCCCACCCCCCTGTTCACAAGATCGGGGGGTCCCAGGCAGAATCTGGGGGCAGAAGAGGTGGGGGGACTCTTTTGACACCCCCCCAAAAGACACCCCGATCGCATCAGTGTCACCATCAGCAGTGACACCAAAACATCCCAAAAACCTCCAAAACCCTCGATCCCTCCCCAAAGCACAGGGCCAGGCAGGGCTGCACATAGGTAGGTGTTATATTTCTGATAATAAATAAGCTTTTTTAATAACACTGACATGGAACAGAGACACCCCCCCACGCCCCCCTCCCCAAAATATAGTCCATAAAACAGCCCCCCCTCCCCCCTCCCCAACCCACAGGGTCCCCCAGGGCCAAGCAGCAGATGAGGGATGGGGGGAAGGGGGAGAGAACAGGATGAGTCCATGGATGAGTCCCATGATGTGCACCCCAAACCCCACAGGGATCCCCAGGACAGAGTCCCTGTGTCCCCCAAACCCCACAGGGACCCCCCCTGGGTTGATGTCCCCAGGGTCCTGAGCACCCCAAACCCCAGAGGGATCCCCAGGACGGTGTCTCTGTGTCCCCCAAACCCCCAGGGACCATCCCAGGTGATGTCCCTGAGGGTCTGAGCACCCCAAACCCCACATGGACCCCTCTGGGTTGATGTCTCCAGGATCCTGTGCACCCCAAACCCCACAAGAACCATCCCAGGTGATGTCCCTGAGGGTCTGAGCACCCCAAACCCACCAGGGACCCTCCCGGATTGCAGTCCCCAGGGTCCTGTGCACCCTAAACCCCACAAGAACCATCCCAGGTGATGTCCCTGAGGGTCCTGTGCACCCCAAACCCCACAAGAACCATCCCAGGTGATGTTCCTGAGGGTCTGAGCACGCCAAAACCCCGAGGGACCCCTCTGGGTTGGAGTCCCCAGGATCCTGAGAGGTTCAGGATCTCAGGGCTGATGTCCCTGAGGGTCTGAGCACCCCAAACCCCACAAGGACCCCTCTGGGTTGATGTCTCCAGGGTCCTGAGCACCCCAAACCCCCCAGGGTTGATGTCCCTGAGGGTCTGAGCACCCCAAACCCCCCAGGGACCCCTCTGGGTTGGTGTTCTTGAGGGTCTGAGCATCCCAAACCCCACAGGGTTGATGTCCCCAGGGTCCTGTGTGCCCCAAACTCCCCAGGGACCCCTCTGGGTTGGTTTCCTCAGGGACCTGCACCCCAA
>WSPJ01000102.1:0-34491 GCA_009764595.1 Geothlypis trichas
CTTGCTTGTCCCCAGCTGCCTTCAGTGTTCTGCTCTACCTGGAACCTGGGACACTTTCTCAGTTGTGTCCCTGGCAGTGATCTCTTCAAAGTAACAAGAGACTTCAATGTGCAATGTAACTGAGTTCTTGAGGGTTTTGTGACATCACTGAGGGAGTTGTGACATCACAGAGCTGGCTGCAACATACATAGTATGGTATGAGGCCATATAGCAGACTCTACCATAATAGATTGTTGCTCTGTGGCATCAGAGAGAGGGTTGTGACATCACTGGTGGCTCTGTAACATATAGAGCAGGCTGTGACATTGCAGAACAGACTGACATTACAGGTTATCTTTGTGACAACACAGTCTTTTATGACATCAAAGCACTGCTGTATGACATTACAGGGTAATATAACAGAGTTCACTCTGACATCACAGGAGCTGTCTGACATCACAGGTGTTTTATGACATCACAGGGGCAGTGTGACATCACAGAGAAGGCTGTGTGACATCACCAGGGGGCTATGTGACATCAAAGGAGCTGTGTGAGGTCACTGAAAAGGTCAATCCTCCCCACCCCCCCCTCAGAGTTTACCCCAGAGAAGTCCAACGCTGCTCGTGTGCAGTGGGTCCCCTGTCCCCCCCACGTCCCCTCCGCCAGTGTCACAATGATCCCTACATTCCATGGAACCACACACCTCTTTTCCATGTGTGGAATGCCAGCTGTGTGGCTCCATGGAGTGTAGGGATCATTGTGACACTGAGTGGCCCCATGACCAAGGGTCCATTGTGACCCCACCGGGCCTCATAGAGCTGTGGAGACCATTGTGACACTTTGGGTGTCATGGACCTAAGAGACCAGTGTGACACTTTGGGTGTCATGGAACCAAGGGACCATTGTGACACTCCAAGACCCCCATGGAGCCAAAGGTCCATTGTGACATTGCAGGGCTCATGGAATAGAGGAGTCAAGTGACATTGTGGGGCCTGGGGAACCACAGACACCATTGTGACACTGCAAGGCCTCATGGAATCATTGGGACCATTGTGCACTGCAGGACCCCATGGAATGGGGTGCCCCTTGGTGCCAAGACCCTCAAGAACTCAGTTGTCTGTGCTAATCAAACACTGGGGCTCCGTGCTTTCCTTCCTATAGAAAAAGAACTCTCCTTCACCTCCAAGCATCCATGGCCAAAACTGGGATTTCACCTCCAAATTTCCTTATATCCAGGGATTGTTCCCAGTCTGGCTGGAAGTGGTTTCACAAGGGTCAGCTCTCATCTGTCCCCAAAACACTGGGGAAGGCTCTGTACTCTTCTTTCTATGGGAAAGATCTGTGCTGCTTCTCCAGGCGCCCATGGATGAGATTGGGGTTCCACCTCCAAAATTCCCTAAATCCAAAGACTGGTCCCAGACAAAATCTGCCATTACTGACAAGCCTGGTGGGTCTTGGGCTACTGAGGCTCTCACCTTCCTTCTAAACACTGGAACTTTGTGCTTTCCTTCCTATGGAAAAGAACTGTCCTTCTTGTCCAGGTGCCCATGGCCAAATTTGGGTTCCACATCCAACATTCCCTGTTGTTACAGACTGGAGGAGATTGTTGGCTCAAAGAATTTTGTGTTTGGGGGAGGAAGGTGCAGGTCCAGCCTTGCCCTGCCCTGGAACCCCAGCCCTGCCCTGCCCTGGAACCCCAATCCCCCCAGAGCCTCTATCCCAGCCCAGCAGTGGCTGCCAGTCCCTGGCACAGCACAGGCAATGCTCCACAGCCACCTCTGCAGCCCCAGCCCAGCTCCTGAGGGACCAAATGAGCCCAAGTCCCACCTGGGGGAAGGGCCCAGGAAGACCAAGGGGTATTGAAGGCTGAGCACAAGGCAAGCACACATCTTGACCCTACCTCCTCTTGGAATTTCCATCTGAACAGTGCTGGAATCCAGGAGTTGGCAGCTGTGTATGTGCCTCTATATCTTTTTTGTCTTTCTTCTTTCTGTATCTACTTCTATTTTTGTCCTCTTGAAGATTTTGAGTGACTTAACATTAAACATGCTTAGAGGTTGACAGGCTTAGAAGTTGAATGAACCAAGGTAATGCTTTGAGAAGTGTTTTTGTGTTGATTGAAAGTCATAATAAATGTTTTGCCAAAGTTTCTCTGATTTTCTGAAGTTGCCAGTAAAGGTTGGTTTGTTGTTTTGAGCCTCTGAGAATCTCCTGTTTGTATTTCTCCAGTACATCCAACTCAGAGGACACACATAACTGTAATTCCTTTCAAATGTCTCCTTGAGAGAGTTGTTTGGGGATGGCAGTCAGGGCTTGTGTGTCCTGCTTGGCCCAGCCCAGGCAGGGCTTTCCCAGCCACATCCCACACTCCATTGCCCAGCTGGAGCCGCTGGTGCCTCTGAGTTGTGCTGCCCCAGCCCCAGGGACGCTCTCCTTGTCTGCCCATTCCCCCACACTCTCTGGGCAGGGATGGCCTCAGTGGGGGCTGCTGACATCCTCAGCACCTTGGAGGCTGCTGCTGAATTTTCCTGCTGCAGAGGCTTGTTCAGCCTTCAGCTCTTCAGCGCAGGAATTCAGTGTCCCAGGGCTCATTAACATTCAGAACCGCTCAACAAGCCAAGCCTCTGGGAATTATTTGATTAAATTTTCCAAATAATTTGTAGTTAAGTAGATCTCAGTAGTGTATTCAGAGTGAATACATGATATTTAAATAGACAGTGAGAAGAGAATTTTGAGGTCCTGTTAGGTTTTCTTTTCCTGTTGATACATTATTATGTGCAATCTCCAGTTGACATTGAATCCAAGTACCTCCTCCTGCAGTGGGAATAGATATGAAAATCAAGACCCTTTATTGCTGAATGTCAATCAGCTTCTGCCCCTACCCCCTCCCCACCATTTCCCACATCCAACCCCTGCCACTCCTATGGATCAGGAATGGTGTGGCCAGCAGGAGCAGGGCAGTGATTCTTCCCCTGTGCTCAGCACTGGTTGGGCAGCACCTTGAGTGCTTTGCCCAGTTCTGGGCCCCCCAATTTAGGAAGGACATGGAGGGGCTGGAGCGTGTCCAGAGAAGGGCAACAAAGCTGACGAGGGGTCTGGAGCACAAATTTTTTGAGGAGAGTGAAGCCATTTTAATGAACAATAGTTCCTGAGAAATGAAAGAATTAAAAGATACTTAAAAAAAAGGGAATCGCAGAAGTTAATAATAAAACCTAAAATACATTGTTAGGAAAGCTAAGTTAATATATAATCTAAAATACACTCACATGGGAAACTTTGGAATTAAAATATTTGAAGAAAGCAGAAGTGAAAGCCAATAGGTTAAAGTGACCTGCCAAGCCTTTGAAATCAGGCCAGGTACAACAATAACTTCTGCCAAGCCATGGAAAAGCATGCCAAGAATGACCGGAAGTTGTCCAAATTAGGAAAAGCTTAAAATTTAACCAAGGAAGACCAAGAATTCCCGGAAAACTCCGCCTATACTCCTGCCTACCTATGAATATTCATGTAATAAATAATGTAATCTTTGTTCAGAATTGTATAAAAACCTGCTTTTGCTGTTCACAATTTAGAAATCCATTTAGTGATTTCTCCAACGCGTTGTAATAAATACCTCCTGCCTATAGACCTCGAATCCAGTCTCTGGGCAGCTTATTATCGCCTTTTGGGGCAAAATTCGGCATCATTTTTGGCGAGCCAGGCAGGAGAGCAAAAGGGTCCTTCCGAGCCTTGGCTTGGGGGTGCCGGGACTTCTCCGGGGCCCCTGACGGAATTCTGTCAGAAGACATCCCCATCCCCCAGCCAACGCGCACCGGTGGACAAGAACTTCTGCATCTCCTGCTCCAAATTAAGAGGTATTTATCTTTGCTTATAGGTTTTAATGTAAAGCGCTTTATTGGGTATTAGGAAACGGGGGTCAGACGTGACCACTCGAAGGGAAAGCCGGGGGACGCCCTGGTAAAGAATCCCAGCTGGGTTAGAGGCCCGGTAATAGGAACGCAGGTTAAAGTCCTGCAGGAAGGGGTATTTGTTTTTTTTTGTTTATCTTGGTATCTTTGCTTTGTTCTTATTATGTAGGAAACTGTTTAACATTGTGTTTAATGTTACAATACTGTGAATTAAGAGTCAAGAACTAAGATTGCTCTCCGAGACCGGGAGAAAGGTCGGTCAGTTTGTGACATTCTGGTGTCTGTTTTATGTGTATGTTGCAAAATCTTACAGGAGACGTCTTGTAACTCTCTAGAATTTGTCACCCCGGCAATTGTTATACTGTCTACGGTGTCTTGCGATTGCATGAGTCTGGCAAACTGATATCTCACGATCTGTAGGCGACCTCTCGGGACCCTACCTGGTAAAACAGTCTGTTCTGATATAGATCATAAGGTAGGAACTATATATATCATAAAGGTGTGTGTGTGTATGGGTGAGAGTGAATAAGACGCAGCATCGCTGCGAAACGAGAGGGAGTCCCACTCCGCATTTCCTGTTCTTCGCGAGAAACCAGGTCGGAAACGGACAGAGTGATTGGAAATTGCATGAATGAAGTGTTATTATAAATTGGCATATAGTACATGTGGGAAAGAGGTTGTTTAGATTAAGCAGAAGGCGCAAACGCAGGGAATAGCCATGGGAGGTCATCAGAGTAAAACTAGAGTAAAGGTGCCACTCTCGACGAGTGACTTGAACAATTGGAGGGATGAAGCAAGTAATTTTAGAAGGAATCCAGAGGGAGTAGCTGAGAGGTTTGAATCGATGGCAAAGAGTTTAGATATTGATTGGGAGGATATAGAAGTAATGCTGTCAGAATTGACGGATATAGAAAGGGAACTTGTACTGGAAACAGGGAAACAATATGCTCGAGAATTACCAGGGAGATTAGAGGATAATTTTCCCAGCAGCAAACCAGGATGGGATTTGGACAACGCAGAGCACTATCAACGGCTAGTCCAGTATAGAAAACTAATAGCAATGGGCCTGCGTAATGCGATCCCTAAGGCAGTCTCGATGCTGTGTGAGGTCAGGCAGGGGAAAGATGAGACCCCGTCGGAATTTCTGGATAGGCTTAGGGCAGCGATGAGACAACACACACCCCTAGACCCAGCAACAGAAGAAGGGAAACAGCACTTGATAATGTTAATGATAGGACAGAGTAACCCAGACATCAGAAGGAAATTACAAAAGCTTGAGCGCCCAGCAAATGAAAACCTAGAGACACTGCTGAATGTGGCGTGGGAAGTATACAATAATAGAGAAATTGAGGAAAAGAAAAAGGAGGACAGTAGGATAGCTCGAATGGTAGCTGTGGCAATGGCAGCTCAGAAGATAGATTACTTGAAGCCTAGACCCAGGGGAAGAGATAAAGACAACCCAGCAGGAAGGGAAGGGAGGCTTCAACCCCACCTAACCAGAGTAAGGGCGAATCAATGCAAATATTGCCTGCAGAAGGGACATTGGCAGCAAGAATGCCCCCAGCGAAGGGAAAGACTAATGGCCACTACTACCATCACAGATCAAAACAGTGAAAGAAAGGGACCGGTGGACTACACCCTAGCAGACCCATTGGTTAAAATAGAGCTAGGAGAAAGTAAAAAGGAATTGGACTTTTTGATTGAGACAGGGGCAGCTTTTTCGGTTTTAAATCAGGAATTAGCGCCAAGAAGCGATGAATTTGTAAAAGTTGTGGGAGCAACAGGCCAACCAGAAAAAGCTTACTTTTTGCAACCCATCAAATACAAAATTGAGAAACAAGTGAGAATTCATCAGTTCCTGTATTTGCCAAGTTTGCCAAAACCCTTATTGGGGCGAGACCTATTGGAGGACTTGGGGGCCGTAATAAAGTTTAACAAGGACAAATTGGAATTTCAAGTAGGTGAAGAACAAAATACCGATAGATGTTAAACTTAAAGTTAGGGCAGAACTAGTGAAAAGATATTCCCTGAAGTTAGTAGATAAAAAGGGAACTGAAGGGTTTTAGAATTAAAGTTACTAGTAGGGTATGAATTAGGTTTTAACACCTCAATTTTGCCAGTAGAAGTAGTTGCTAGCCTTCACGCGCTTTTAGCTAGGAATTTGTAGAAAAGCCCAACTCACCAGAACGGTGTTATCACAAAGATATAAAACGCTCTACAATTTGAGAACCAGGCGACCAAAGAGATAGAGACATTTGAAAGCCAACACTATTCCAGAAATAGGAAATAGAAAAGCAGATACAGAGGCCAAATTAGCTGCCACAAGGTTTAGAGAAGTAGAAATAACGGCCCTTATGCCAGGAGACCTGGATATCAATATCCAGGCAGATTATCAGGAATCAGACCATAAATGGATTTAAAGAAAAAAGGGCAAAATATTAGAAAATGGTTAGAGTCAATTGGAAACGGGACAGCTAATAGTACCAGGAAATATGATGTGGCAGAACATGAAGAAGCCCACTAAGGTTTGGATTCGCTTTGCCAATAACTAGGATAGCGGAACCGAACGGTGCCTGAAAATAACCCGAATACAGGAACCGAAGTATACTAAGGAGCCATAAGTCGAGGTAAATTCTCAAGTGAAGTATAGCAAATTGATTTTTTGAACTCCCAAGAAAAGGGGGGTTTCAATATTTGTTAGTATTAACTGATACATTTTCTGGGTGACCTGAAGCATTCCCTTGCAGGACAAATAAGGAAAAGAAGTGACCAAGCCCATTCGAAATCTTGTATGGTAGACCTTATGCTATGCAAGTTGTACGTGGAGATGTTATAGACCAAATCGGTAATCACGACATCTATGATTATGTAATTACAGTAGGGAAACAATTGGGTGAGAATGCTACTGTGGTGATAGAACACCAACCTAAACAACCTGATTGTAAATTGCATCCGTTTAATCCCGGTGACTGGGTGTATGTTAAGAATCTTTTAGGAAAACCCCTACAAGAGAAGTAGAAGGGACCTTTCCAAGCGCTGCTAACTACCTTCACCGCGGTTCGGATCAAGGAGCGACCTACGAGGATCCATTGCTCACGGGTCAAGAAGGTTCCGGAGAGTAAACAGGAGCAACAGATATCCTGACTCCACCTCAAACCTTTACGACTCTGATCATTGAGCTTTCAAAGGACTCTCTAGACACCTGCTAAATGGGTGAAGCCTTGCGTTTCTGGGATGTCGGGTGGTGGGATAGGATAACGGTAGGAGATGAAAAAAGACGAATTGCCGAGAAAGCTTTTTCCAATTGTACAGCAGGACCTCGACCATCTCGCGCAATATAGTGAACCGGCTGCCAGAGCTCTAATAGACCCACCACAAAATTGGATAAACTGGGTCCTTACCACGCAATTTGATGAATCCATACCACTGAGCAGAGCAGCCTGTTTTGCTTGTAATAGAGAGTTGTGCTATGCTTGGGTTGCTTTAAAGTGTGCTGGGTGCGGATATACTTATTGGTATTATCAGGCATTTGTGTGGCGAACTTGCTGTCAGAGATGTTGTGGTCAATGGACAACAGAAGGTTGCTGGATTAGAGCGTTAAGTAAGTTTACAGGTTTGCCGGGAAGAGAAGGACTAAATTTGTATGAGAGTGCAGAACAAATAATTATAGCCTTTGTGAGGTGGCGTTTAAACCACGAACTAAAAAGATTAGAAATAAGTAGAAATTCTGACATTGTAGCTTTCCGGTGTAAAAGATGGGTTCCACTGACCCAAACATCTGTGGTAGGGCTCTTTAAGGGGGATCCAGACCAAGCATTAGATCAGTGCATTGAGAACCTTCAGAAGTCGAAGGTAGGAAGGTGGGGAACAGCGAAGCTCAAAAGAAAGAAGAGAGGAAAGAAGTGAGAGATACACAATTTGAAAGAGACCACCAAGCCTGGTGGCAGTTAGTAAATTTCACTTATGACCCTCAACAAGAACACATTGCAGCCTATGTCCTCACCATTAGTGCGGCAGAGGAAAGACCTATCTTTCCTATCCTCACTCTAGGGACAATGCATCAAGATGTCATTGTCAAGCCAATAGACCATAATGTTTGGGCCAGTTATGATCATACCAAAAATAAGTGGCAATCGGTTAGTACAGAAGCATGTATTCCTAGAGGACAATTAGGCTATGTCTGCGAAAACGCTGTAGTAGAAGCAGAAGATTTATGCTTAGATGCCGAAAATAGCGTATGTACCTTTGAAATGCTTCCGCATAATAGAACACAATCACAAGTTTACTATATAGGGAATGGGTGTGCTTGCGTGAGGACAGTTTGTGACAATGTCACTATAGACAATTGCCAAGAGGAGACTAACAATACTAACTTCTGTGTGTGCAACTTCACCAAGATAATAGGTTGTGATTTTCACTATACTGCTCCAGTAACTACTCAACAGCTAATTAATGCAGATTTTAACCTATATCAAGAGATACCGAAATTACAGATAGGGATGGATGTTAAAGTTCTTAAAGCAATGCTCGCACATCCTAAAGTAAAGAAATTGGTGCAAAAGGTGAATCAGACAACTAAACGAATGGTATGGCAGGTAGAACATAATTCAGAAAGAATAAAGAATATCCTGACCGAAGTAGAGCAAGTAGGCCAGCATCATTGGTGGGATATCTTTATAGTATACTCCCCCACAACTACACAGGTCTTTAACTACCTGGTGCACCCAATGCTAATAGTAATTGTAGTTCTGTTACTATTAACTCTCACAAACATTTGTATGTGGTGGAGGCTAAGAATCATAATGAAAAGGACCCAAGTGATTTAGGCTATGGTACGAACGTATCAACGCCCTATAGGATTAGAAGTTGACGAAAGAATTCGTGAGTTATAAGAAAAGGGGGGAATGAAGCCATTTTAATGAACAATAGTTCCTGAGAAATGAAAGAATTAAAAGATACTTAAAAAAAAGGGAATCGCAGAAGTTAATAATAAAACCTAAAATACATTGTTAGGAAAGCTAAGTTAATATATAATCTAAAATACACTCACAGGGGAAACTTTGGAATTAAAATATTTGAAGAAAGCAGAAGTGAAAGCCAATAGGTTAAAGTGACCTGCCAAGCCTTTGAAATCAAGCCAGGTACAACAATAACTTCTGCCAAGCCATGGAAAAGCATGCCAAGAATGACCGGAAGTTGTCCAAATTAGGAAAAGCTTAAAATTTAACCAAGGAAGACCAAGAATTCCCGGAAAACTCCGCCTATACTCCTGCCTACCTATGAATATTCATGTAATAAATAATGTAATCTTTGTTCAGAATTGTATAAAAACCTGCTTTTGCTGTTCACAATTTAGAAATCCATTTAGTGATTTCTCCAACGCGTTGTTAATAAATACCTCCTGCCTATAGACCTCGAATCCAGTCTCTGGGCAGCTTATTATCGCCTTTTGGGGCAAAATTCGGCATCAAGAGGCTGAGAGAGCTGGGGTTGTTTATCCTGAAGAAGAGGAGGCTCAGGGGAGATCTCATCGCTCTCAAAAACTCCCTGACAGGAGGGTGCAGCCAGGTGGGGCTCGGGCTCTTTTCCCAGGGAACAGTGACAGGACAAGAGGACACCGCCTTCAGCTGCACCAGGGGACATTTAGGCTGGACATTAGGAAATATTCTTCACACAAAAGGTGATTGGGCATTGGAATTGGGTGTCCAGGGATGTGGGTTAGTCACCATCCCTGGAAGTGTTCAGGGAAAGACTGGATGTGGCACTCAGTGCCATGGTCTGAGTGACAAGGTGGTCTTGGGTCCCAGGTTGGACTTGATGCTCTCCAAGGTCCTTTATAGCCTGGCTGATTCTCTGATGATTGTGACACTGGAGGACCCTGGGGAAGCAAGGGGCCATTGTGACACTGTGGGGCCTGGTGGCACTAAGAGGACCATGGTGACACTGTGTCGACATGGCATCACAGAGCCAAGGGGCCACTGTGACACTGTGGAGCTGAATGGAAGCAAGGAGTCCATGGTGACAGTCTGGGTCCTGCTGGAACCACAGAGGCCACTGTCACCCTGCACGGCCTTGTGAAACCAAGGGACCATTGTGCCACTACAGAACCAAGGAGACCCTTGGGAGAGCCTGGGGACAATGGAATCAAGGGGCCATTGCTCCATTGCAAGGACTCTGGGAACTGAGGGAACAATTGTGACACTGTGGTGCCCCATGGAACCAAGGGTGCCTGGTGACACTGTAGGATCTTGTGTCACCAGGGCTCCATTGTGACACTGCAGCACCAAGGAATTCATTGTGGCACTCTGAGGCCTCATGGAACCAAGAGGCAACTGTGACCCTGCAGGGCCTTGTGGGACCATGCAGAGCATTGTGACAGAGCAGGACCTGGTGTCACGATGGGGCCATTGTGACACTGCAGGGCCACATGGAACCAAGGGGCCAGTGCTGCTCCTCAGGGACTCCGGAATGAAGGAAACATGTTTGACACCGTGGCGGCCCTTGGGACCAAGAGGCCATTGTGTCACTGTGGAACCAAGGAGAGCATTGCTGCCCTGCCAGACCTCATGGAACCAAGGATCCATTGTGACACTACAGGGCCTTGAAGGACAACGGTGCCATTGTGAAACTGCCGGGTCCAAGGATCCAAGGGACTTAGCAACACCAAGGGGTCCCCTGGAAGCAAAGGGACATTGTGACATGAGGAGGCCTCATGGAATCATGGAGACAATTGGGACACTAAGGGGCCCCTTGGAACTATGGTGACACCAAGTTGGTTGGGAGTGTTGATCTGCTGGAGGGTAGAAGGGCTCTGCACAGGGCCCTGGACAGGCTGGATCCAGGGCCCAAATCCAACAAGGTGAGGTTTAACAAGTCCAAGTGCTGGGTCCTGCACTTTGGATACAACAACCCCTGCAGCACTACAGGCTGGGGACAGAGTGGCTGGAGAGCAGCCAGGCAGAAAGGGACCTGCAGGGACTGATGGACAGCAGGCTGTACATGAGGCAGCAGTGTGCCCAGGTGGGCAAGAAGGTCAAGGGACGTTCTAAAGGTGCAAAGTCAGGAACTGAAATGGGGTGTGGGGCCAGAGAGGAAAAGGCAAAAAGGCATGGGCTGTTTGTAGGGGAGGAAACAGGGTAGGGTAATAGGAAGAAATTTGTACCAGGGTATAGTAAACAAAGCAAAGGTGAAGCCAAGGAAATGCTGAGGGCAGTTTGGGGGTGGCTGCCAGGCAGCCCTGGCTCTGAGCAACAGCGTCTGCAGTGGGACAGGAAACTGCCAGCTGATGGGAACAAACTTTCTGGCTGACTGCAGAGGCCAGGACAAAGCTGAGTGCTTTCCCTGGTGTCCCCCAGCCCTTGCTGGCCCCAGGGGCTGATGGCATTTGTGCTCCCTCAGGTTCATGTCCCCACACCAACAGCATGGGGGTGCTCCCGCCTGCTGTGTGCAATGCAAACAGGGGCTGCTGAGCCAGTGCTGCCGTGTCTGTGCCTGCAAGGATGGGGCACCTGTGTGAGCTGGGGGAGAGGCCAGGGCTGCAGAGGGGGGATGTTGTTGGCAGCTCCATCAGGACGCTCTGGGACGCTGCCCTGGGCTGTGCAGCGCACTGGGGATGGATCAGCCCCTGCTCTGCTGCTCCTTCCCGTCTGCCCCAGGGCCCTTGCAGAGCCCCAGCCATGCTGTTTGCCCCCAGCCTGCCCACGGCCAGCCTGGGGCTGCTCACGGGGGTTTTCTGTGCTGAGCATTGGCCTGGCCGTGTTCTTGAGAGAGCCTGGGCAAGGAGCCTGGAGCCCCCAGGGCCTGGCCTGAGGCGTCAGCGCTGCCCCAGCAGTGCCCATGGCCTGTCCCTGCTGCAGCCCCGGCACTGCCACCCCCAGGGCTGTGCCCGGCCCCGAGAGCACTCAGGCCCTGCAGCAACACCAGGGCCACCAGGGCAGCGGGGCAGGGCCACGGCAGCAGCACTGGCAACACCAAGTGCTGCTGCTGCTGCTGGGCACAGCTGCTGGGCCAGCACTGATCTGCCCCAGCTCTGCACACAGACATTGCTGCTGCAGCTCCAGAGAAGGCAACAAAAGGGCATCTCTGCAGAAAACTCTGCCGGGAAATCCTTTAGTTCCTTTAAAGCCACTGAGAGGTCAGCCCCTCATTGACACAGTCTGTGGTCATTGGGAAGATGGAGAGAAAAAATTGGAAACTGCACAGAAAATCACATTTCTTTGTGAAAAATATGGAACAAATAAGAAAAATAAATCAAAAAAATAAACCAACAAGAATATCAAAGATTATTTTTATTACAAATAAATTGCAAAAACAGTCTAAGAGTTTAATGTTCCTGTAAGCCTCTCATCACCAGTCTCCACACTTCAGCTTTGAGCTCCTTGTTCCTCAGGCTGTAGATGAGGGGGTTCAGGGCTGGAGGCACCACCGAGTACAGAACTGACAGGGCCAGATCCAGGGATGAAGAGGACATGGAGGGGGGCTTCAACTGAGCAAACATTCCAGTACTGACAAACAGGGAGATTACAGCCAGGTGAGGGAGGCAGGTGGAAAAAGCTTTGTGCCGTCCCTGCTCAGACGGGATCCTCAGCACAGCCCTGAAGATCTGCACATAGGAGAAAACAATGAACATAAAACATCCGAGTCCTAAACATACACTGACAGCAATGAGCCAAATTTCTCTGAGGTTTGAGTGTGAGCAGGAGAGCTTGAGGATCTGTGGGATTTCACAGAAGAACTGGCCCAGGACATTGCCATAGCACAAGGGCAGGGAAAATGTACTGGCTGTGTGCATGACAGCATTGAGAAAGGCACTGGCCCAGGCAGCTGCTGCCATGTGGGCACAAGCTCTGCTGCCCAGGAGGGTCCCGTAGTGCAGGGGTTTGCAGATGGACACGTAGCGGTCATAGCACATGATGGTCAGGAGGGAAAGCTCTGCTGAGAGGAAGAACAGCAAGAAAAAGAGCTGAGCAGCACATCCTGTGTAGGAGATGTCCCTGGTGTCCCAGAGGGAATTGTGCATGGCTTTGGGGACAGTGGTGCAGATGGAGCCCAGGTCGCTGAGGGCCAGGTTGAGCAGGAAGAAGAACATGGGCGTGTGCAGGTGGTGGCCGCAGGCTACGGCGCTGATGATGAGGCCGTTGCCCAGGAGGGCAGCCAGGGAGATGCCCAGCAAGAGGCAGAAGTGCAGGAGCTGCAGCTGCCGCGTGTCTGCCAATGCCAGCAGGAGGAAGTGCCTGATGGAGCTGCTGTTGGACATTTGCTGTGCCTTGGCATGGGGATCTGTAAGAAAACAAATCATGGGATAGTTGGGTTTGGAGAGGACTTGAAATATCCCAGCACAGCCTGGGGGCACTTTCCCCGCACTGCCTGCCCAGGGCTCTGCTGCCTGGAGCTGTCCCTGCCAGCAGCTGCTTCCCTGTGCCCAGGGCTGGGCCCTGCCAGTGCTGCCAGAGCCCAGCCCAGCCCTGGGGGCTCAGCTCTGCCCTGCAGACCCCTCCCAGCTCAGGCACTGCCCAGGGGCAGCTCTGGCTCTGCAGGCTCTGATGGCAACATCAGAGCAACCCTGAGGAGGCTGGAAAAGCAACACTGATGCTGCTTCTAAGGAGTCCTGTGGTGATCGCTGTTGCTGCCTTCTTTATTCAGATCTGAGAGAATTTTTTTTTAAATTTCTCAGCCTGAACAGAGAGAGTAATAACTATGTCCAATTACCCATCCAGAGAAGTAGATTAATAAAGCATGCATTAATAAAGCAATTTCCTATTTATGCAGCTCCTGCCTCGCTGTGCTCCATGTATAATCTACTTGGAAATTTTCTGCAGTTAAATGCCTTGCTGTATTCAATCCTGAACTACGCAGCATCCTCCCCACACAAGGAGAACACTTTCAAGCCTCACCAGCTGTCTCCTCCCACCCAGATCTTGTCCCCCAGTGCTGGGAGCAGCTGCCAGGGCTGGCTGAGAGCTGTCCCTGGCAGGCAGCAGAGTCCCTGCCCCAGCACAGCGCCCTGGGCTGCAGGACCCTGCTCTGCACGACAGCCCTGGGCACCCCTGGCTGCTCTGCACAAGAGACAATCAGAGAATGTACTCACAGGCTCTGCAGGCATTGGGATGTTCCAGCTTTAGGAGATGGCTCCAGGAGCTGCAGCTGCATTGTCCTGCAGCCAGAGGTTCCTGTGCCAAGGGCTGGCAGTGATTGTGCCCCAGGCACTTCTCAGCACCTTCCCAGCCCTGACTGATTGAAGCTCTCTGTGCCTCTGTGCTGTGCCCGGGCTGGCTGCAGGCAGTGCCCCAGCCCTGCTGGGCTGGCAGAAGAGCTGCTCATCAAGAGAAATGTGCTTTTGAAGCTCTTCTTGCTTACCAGGAGCTGCCTCTGTGCCAGGAGCCCAGCCCAGCTCAGCAGCACAGACACAGCACAAGGACTTTAATGAGCCTCTGGGGCTTTGTGCTCAGGCCCTGAACATCAGTCCCTGAGAGGGAGCTGAAGAAACCTCTGCAGAACTCCAAGTCAGAATCCAACTCCAAAGTTTCTTGGACTTTTAATGGGTCCCACTGAGGGACACGACTGAGAAAGTGTCCCCAGGCCCCAGGCAGAGCAGAGAACTGCAGGCAGTGATGACAGGTGGGGACAAAGAGAAGCCAAGTCTTGGTGCCCTGGGCCACAGCAGGGTCTGTGCCACCAAGGGCTGGGAGGAGACACCTTGTGCTGAGGCCCTGGGGCCTCCTGGCACAGCCCCAGCCAGGCTGGGCACTGTCAGCCCCTTGTCCTGCCCTCAGCATCCCCCCCTAGCCCACATCCCAGTGGCCTCAAGGATCTGCTGCAAGGAGTCCCTGGGGAGCCTTGCTCAGCAATGGCCCTGGGGGCTCCTGAATGCTCCCTGCAGGGACTGCAGGTTTTTCAAAGGACTTTGGCTTTGGCTTTTGCCTTGGAGTCTCTGAGAAGTTTGTGCAATCATGGCCTCCAATTATCTGCTGTAATTAGTCCCTGGAGAGGCTTTGTCAGTAACAACACTCAGTGTGGTCATTAATGCTTCAAGGTACTTCAGTTTTTCAAAGTACTTGGTGTTTCCCTTTTCATATAGACTTTGTGAGAGGTTTGTGCCATCATGGCCCCAATTATCTGCTTTAACAAGTCCCTTGGGAGCTTTGTACTGACACTCAGTGGGGCTCATTAATACTCTGAGATACTCAAGGTTTTTAAGGTACTTTGGATTTTTCATTTCCTCACTGAGTCTCTGAGAGGTTTTTGTGCTATCCTGGCCTCCAATTCTCTCATCCATGGAGTCCATGAGGAGCCTGTGTTGGGGATGGACCTGAGTGGGACCCATTCATGCTTTGAGACACTTGATGCTTTTCTTCTTTCTTTGACTCCTTAAAAGGTTTGTGCATTCTCCTCTCAGGCCCTGAGGTTCCAGGGCTCAGCTCCAAATGCACCTCAGGGCTCATTAGTATCAGGCAAGTCCTGACAAACCATGGCTCTGCCTTAATTTCCCTCTACTGTAGTGCAGTTCACTAGGAAGTTCTTTTTCTATTCTTATGGAGAAATATTTCAAAGAACTTCTAATAAATCCACATTCCTGTTTTAAGGGTGTATGGTTCTCTTTAGAGAAGAAATGATAGCAGCATTCTGTGACTGATATTGACCCAGGGACATTTCTAAGGAGGTCTGGTCTGCTCTGAGAAGCTGTGTCTTGAGGTCTGACCCAGTGTGGAGAGCCTTGCTCCACATTTCCAAACCCCATGATGTCTCTCCTCACTCATCTGGGATTAGCTTAGCTGGAGAACTGGCTGCACTCAGGCAAAGAGAGGTTTTCTTTGTTTTATTTTAATAATCTAATACTCCTAAGTTCTCCATTGAAAACAGACACCCTCCTAAATTTTGTGCCAAGTCCAAGTGCTACCAAGATCACTCCAGACCTGCCCTGGGCCAGCTGTGAGGGTGTGTGGAAGCCCAGGGTCCTAGCGTCAGAGTCTCAATCTCCCAGCCATGAAGGGCTGGTCCCAAGTAAAAGGAAGAGACTTTCAGGTTAAGGTGAGATGCTTGCTTCTCCCATGGAATTTTGCAGGCACATTCTGATTTATGTAAATTTATGTTACCCATTGGCCCATTAGCCCAATTACCTTACTTCAAGCCCTATTGCCCACATTTGGTTAGTCCCTAGAATATTCTTTCTCTGTCCCTCCATTGGCCCTAGTTTACTGCATTCCTCCACCCTGTTTCCCTATCTGCTGACCTGACCCTAACTACTCATTTGCACCCTTTTTCCCCATATCCATTGCACCCAAACCTTCAGCTCCACCCTCACTACCCCATATAAATCCCAGTGCCCTCAGCCTACACCCTGTCTTTGTCTCTGGACCCTCTTGGGCCGGTTCCTGTACCAATAAACCCAGTTTGCTGGAGATCATATGAAGACCCATCCTGACTATTCTTTCAGCTTTCTAAGGTAGCAGTGAGCTTTGGGCTTGTGAGTGCTGGATGCTCCAGGGGCCTCAGTAGAGCCATGATGCTGCACATGGCGCCCAAACAGGGACCAGATTCATTGAGGTCCCCGTGAGCATCTCCAGCGGTGATCCTGCCAGCCAGATGTCGCTGGAAGCTGTACACCTTTGGGTCAGCCACAACACTGAAGTGAGACTCACATTTTATTGAGTCTCACTGAAGTGAAGGTTGACAATCCCCTCAGCATCCATGGGACCAACTTCACTGACAGCCCCACAAGCCCCACTTTGGCTGAAGATTGTGCCTGTGAGACTGAGAGTGAGTGACTGCGTGGCAGAGAGCTCACAGGGGTTCAGACTTTTGATTTTCTGCTCCAGTGGGTGGGCATTCCTCTTCCATTGGGGGCAGCTATGAGAAATACTCAGTCTCAAGCTGAAAAGGATGTTTTTTCTAAGTTTTGAAGAGTTTTAGATTTACAGAGGAGTTCATTTTCTGAGGGGAGTTTAAAAGTTATTGTTCACTGGTTATCTGAGGAGCTTCCTGATATTTCTGTTGATTCTATCTATCAGTTACCATTTTGGGATGCTGTCAGGGAAAAGCTTTATATTTTACAAACACAAGGGGTTTTAAAAGTTGGGAAATTTTATCTGTTGTTGCATTCAATTTATAGGATCCTTTTACGAGTTCCTGTTTCCAACCCTTTGTCCTGCTTTATTCAACCCACCCAAGTTCCCGAACCCACATTCCCTGAGAACAGGACTGGAGATGGAGCCTGCCCTTTGGCACAGACAAGCCATCTGCTGCCTGCCATCTCCCCTCCTTTTCTGTCCTCTCCTCAGGGTGGTAGTGGCCATGCTGCCCTGAGATATTCCCTTGCCCACATTCCTTCATCTCCTAGTCCTAATTCCCCTTCCTATAAATCACAAGATGGCAATACTCCTGTGAGAGAGACTGCCATTTCAGATCCCCTCCCGCCTTCATCCCCATTTCCTGCCTTTGCTCAGGTGCCTCCCCTGTGATGGGCCCCACCTTGACGTTGAGTTCTACTCCCATGTCGGTTCCCTCCCCTGTCACTGGAAAGCTCCTCCCCAACGCAGGCTCCACCTTTCCACTTCCAGACCACTCTTCCAGTTCTCACGTCACTGGAACTGGACATGGGGCCAACTGGAAGGATGCAATTTTGGCTACAAAAGGCCTTTGATACCAAGCATTGCCAGTCGGCAGAAACGCCCACGCCTCTGCCAGCAGACCTGCTTCCTCCACAGAGGAAGAGAGTGATAGCTTATCTGAGAGGGAGGATGAACCCAAGGTTTCTTGGCAGAGGATGTGGAGAAAAGCTGCAAACGAGAGGGAACTGGGAGGTGGTATCCAATATTCAGGTGGCACCTGTGCAGTATAAGCAGGGGCCAAAACCTAAATGGGAATCTATTCTCGATGGATTCCCATTTAGATTTTGGTCCCTGCTTATACTGCACAGGTGCCACCTGAATCTTGGATTCCCTACCTCCAAAGGGAAATGAAGGACTTAGAAAAGGCTCCAAAGGATTATAGGAGGGGTTCTCCCTATTTTAGCAATTTGCTGGATGTGCCATTTACTGCCTATGCAATGGTACCATAAAATTTAAAACAGTGTATGAAAATTATATTGTCACCTGCTGAGTTTATTTTGTGGAAAGGAGTTTGGATAAATAAAGTTAATAAGCTACCAAAAGGTTATGTTGAGGAAGAAGGGCGACAACACCTCACAATGAATCGCATTATCAGGGATGGAGACTATACTAGACTGCAATATCAGGCTGAAGACCTCCCCCAGTCAATACTGGAAGATCTCAAAGGTGCTGCATGGTCCACCCTCTTCCAAACATCTGACGCTTCTACATCCCACACTGACTTTGCTGACATTCGCCAGGGCCTGGACAAGAGCTATATCAAGTTTGTTGATCACCTCATGAAAGTGCTGGAGAAACAGGTAGACGATCAAAAAATCCAGGATTATCTTATAAGCAAATCAGCTTTCTGTAATGTCAGTATTGACTGCAGAAAGGTTCTACACACCCTCCCCCCTGACCCTGAGTCGACCATCACTCAGAGGGTTGATGATTGCATTTGCCAGGCGGTCTCAGACTGTGACTCCAGCCTAGCCAAGGCCACCAGCCAGGGTGCAATGGAAGTGCTGGTTGCAGAAAACGTGCTTCCCCACAATACAGAATTTAATTGAGGCAGTGGAAACTGTTATAACTGCGGGAAAACTGGACATGTAGCAAAAGGCTGTAAATACAAGAATAACAACCGTTCTCATTTTTCACCAAGCCCTCAGTCCCACAGCCATTGCCCAAACTGTTCCTGAAGCCAACAGCACTACCAGCCCTCAGGAAACTCCCAGCAGAGCACAAAATGACCTCAAATATGAAGTTATTCCATCCCACCCTTCCATCGGTGATAGATGTTCTAGGTTACAATATAAAGATGTGTTCTATTCCCATCCTCAAGAGCTGTTGAAACCAGGAGGGGCATTGTTTTTTCCTTATCTCCTGTTAATGGGTCCATCAATGCCTTGCCTCATGACTCAGAGATAACTCCCTCCAGGAGCCATTTCTGTATAATGGACCCACCTCATGACTCACAGAATGATATCAGTCCAGTGTGAGATGTTCTGCCCAGGGTGGAGTAGTTAAGCATCCCCACCTGGATATTATCTGGGGTTTGGGACAAAACAAGCTGCCTTTCCACTGGATTTCCCAGAGGAACAGCTGCATTTTCCACTGGATTTTCAGAGGAAGACTACACCCTTCTACAGGATCAATGCTCCAACAAAACCACATCTGCCACTCCAGAAAGACTGCAGTCACCGTTCTAATTGGACTGCTGCCAACACCCTGACCAACAGAGTGCCAGGTTATATTCTGACTTTATCAGTGTTTTCTTCTTTTGTATTATTGCATGCATTTTGTTGTGGTTTTTTTTTTTTTCTTTTCCTAATAAATTGTATTTCTAACTTGGAGTCTCTCACTGGTTTTCCTTTCAAACCAGAACAAATGAAAACCTTGAGTGGGTTTCCTGAAAAACAAGCTCAACATGGATCCTCCCATGGGGCATGGAGTTGGAGCAGTGAATGAAGCTCGTCCTGCAATTGGGGCATTTCCAGGGCTTCCCTTACTGGTGCCTCCGTTGGTGTCTGGTCAAGTGAGAGCTCATGGAGAAGCTCTTCCCACACTGGGGACACTCGTAGGGCCTCTCCCCAGTGTGGATGTGCCAGTGGGTGATGAGGCTGGAGTTGTGCTTGAAGCCCTTCCCACAGTCAGGGCAGTGGAAGGGCCTCTCCTCTGTGGGATTCTGCTGGTGGCAGAGCAGATGGGACCTGGTCTGAAACCTCTTCTGACACTCAGGACACACATAGGGCCTCTCCCCTGTGTAGATCATTTGGTCAGTTGGGACCTCCGACTGAAGGTCATCCCACATTCCCCACATCTGTATGGCCTTTCCCCAGCGTGGATCCTCGGTGGTGGTTCAAGTGGGACTCCTGCCTGAAGCTCCTTTCCACATTCCCGCATTCATAGGGCCTTTCCATGATGTGGATCCTCTGGTGGGATGTCAGGTTGGAGCTCTGGTGAAAGCTCATCCCACATTCCCCACACTCGTAGGGCCTCTCCCCAGTGTGGATGCGCCGGTGCCTGATGAGGTGGGATTTCTGCTTTAAGCCCTTCCCACAGTCAGGGCTGTCACAGACATCTTTTTGTGAAAAATTTTTCTTAGGATTTTTTCTCTTCTGAGAAGCTAAGGCCTCAGAAACAAAATCTGGACAATGGTTCTCTGCTGCTGTGGAATGCATCAGATGTGTCTGTGATTGGGCCATCTTGAATGTTTATAATTAATGGCCAACCACAGACCAGATAGCTTGGACTCTCTGTCCGAGCCAGCTGCCTTTGTTATCATTCCTTTCTTTTCTATTCTTAGCTAGGCTTCTGAGGATACCTTTCCTTCTATATCTTTTTAGTATAGTTATAATGTAATATATATATAAATCATAAAATAATAAATCAAGCCTTCTGAACATGGAGTCAACATTCTCGTCTCTCCCCTCACCCAAGAACCCCTGTGAACACTGTCACACAGGGCAGCGGAAGGGCCGCTCATCTGTGTGAATCTGCTGGTGCAGGAGGAGACTGGAGTGGGTCTGAAACCTCTTCTGACACTGGGGACACTCGTAGGGCCTCTCCCCAGCGTGGATGCGTTGGTGGGTAACAAGGGTGGAGCTGCAGCTGAAGCCCTTCCCACATTCCCCACACTCGTAGGGCCATTCCCCAGTGTGGATCATCTGGTGGCTGATCAGGGTGCTGCTCTGCCTGAAGCTCTTCCCACACTCCCAGCACTTGTGGGGCTTCTCCCCATCATGAAGCTGCTCACGGACCACCAGCTCTGAGCTCTGGCTGAAGCTCTGTCCACCTTCCTGGCTCAGGGTCGGTCATTTCTTCTTCAGAGCACCCTGGGCTGGATTTGCAGCCCCTCCTCCTGTGGGATCACCCGGGCTTTTCCTCCCCTTTGGATTCCTGTACCATGGAGTCACTCATAACAGTCTCTTCCACGAGTTTCTGCTGCGGGGATTTGTCCTCCCTGGACTCCATCCTCAGCTTCTTGTCTGGGGGAGAAAGGACAAGGAGAGAATGGTGTCACCCTGTTTTTTTAAGATTTTCTAAGCCTTCTGATGTTGACATTCTTGTAGGGAATTTTCTCACGCACTTTCTTGTAAATAACTTACTGTTTGCATTCCTTCGATGGAGGAGGAGAGAGTTGATGGACTGTTGGTTTAACCAGTGTCATTGGAGAGGTGTCACTGTCACCCTCCAATCCGCTGTCACATTTGTAAAACTATAAATATTGGAGTCAGAAAAATAAACGTCCCTTTTTTCCTTTCACCTTGAGAGCGGTGGTGTGCTTGTGTTCTTTCGTGTCCTATAGCGACATCTGGTGACCGCCGACGTGTATTGCAGCCTAGGCTGAGACGCGGACAGCGAGCGAGTTTTGGTGAGGTGTTTCCCCCCCTCTTTTTGGTGCTTTGCCTGCTGTTCTTGGGGCAATGGCAACCTCTGTGGGTGTCAGGGAGGATTCCCTCATTTTGGACCTCTGGAAGGAGGTTCTGGAGTGGAAACAGGTTTCTGTTTCCTGGGATGATTTTGAAAGATTGATTCTGTGGGCCTGAGAGCGAGGTTTCTTTTCGGTCCCTGGGAAGGTGTTCTCCAGGGAGGAGTGGTTTCTGATGGGGGTCTGCCTCATGGAGGCTCTCTTTGATGACAGCACTCTGGACATGGGGTCGCTGTTGGTGCAATGGAAAAGATCTGAGGATCTTTGGCATGGGTCTAGTTCTTGTACTCCTTGGAGTTCCCAGGGAAGCTCTTCTGTCTCAGACATGGAGGAGGGGGAAGGTGAACTTCTCTGTGATGTAGAATCCCCCTCCCTGCCACAGGACAGTGTGTCCTGCGCAGGGGACGGGCTTCCCTCTCTTTGTGCCTTCCCAGCATTAGAGAGTCAGCTTCCGCCTCGACTTGAGTCTGATTCTGTAACGACCTTATGTCCACATTGCAGTGTATCCACCACGTTCCCCCTGAGCGCGGCGGGGGTGGGCTCTCACGCCCCCGAGTCGGCCTCCTCAGCGAAGGGGGCGGCTTTGCCCATCTCTGGGTCTGTGCAGCCTACTGGGCAAGTGCAGTCGGTGAAGGTGGCCAGGGGCGGGTCGTCAGTCGGTGGGCAGCCCGCCCCTCTCTGCTCGGTGGGGGCAGTGCCCGCTGTGGAGTCCAGCAGCTTGGGGTGGGCTCTTATAGGGGGCTTGCCTGGCTCCCTTGTGCCTCCCCGCAGAGATGCGGCACCACGCGTTGCGCCTCTCTCGGCATCCCGTGCCCTCCCCGTGTTGGGGGCTGGGGCCCCTGCGCTGGTCTCGGCCCGGACTGTGCCGGATTTGCGGGCTGTGCCAGCACCTGCGTCCACCGAGGCGTCCCCTGCCGGAGCTGCGGCACGGCAGGGCGCTGAGGTATTTACCTTTAGCGCAACTGCTGACACGGCCAGTGGGAGGCCGGTGGCTGCCCGGGGCCATGGCGCTTTCTCGTCAAATCATTGGACGCTTCCTGCGTGCCAGGTGACTGTGCGTCCGAAGCACCCCGAGCGTTTCTGGCGAGAGGCAAAAACCAAGACGGACGCGATGACTGAGCCTGCCTCCTTGCAGCATCTGCAGGGTCGCGGAGTGAGCTCCTCTGGCTCTGCCGGTGCTGCAGGGGGCGCGGGGGCGAGTGGTGTTGTCCTGGCTCCCAGTCAATCATTCCTTGTCCCTGTGGGGCCCAAGGGCCAGGACACAGCAGGTGCGGTGGCTTTGCCAAGGGGTCCCCAGGCTTTCCCTGTGATCAGGGGCGTTGCTCATAACACCCATGAACCCCTTTCATATAAGCTGGAGAAGGAACTCTGCGAAGCAGTTGCTCAGCATGGTTTGGGGTCTGCTGAGGTTATGCAGACTCTCCGGAGGATTGCTACGGATGTGTTGACACCTCATGATCTCCGTCGTGTGGCACATTCTCTTTTTGACCCTGTGCAATCTGCTGTTTTTGAGACCAAGTGGGCTCGTTTGGCAGCCCAAGCCGTGGTGCAGAATGCTGCACTGGCGCAGCAGGACCCCAGGCATGGGGTTGTTGCTGACATGCTAATGGGGACAGGGCATTATGACAATGTTCAGGGGCAGGTTAGATTTGATACCCTTGTGCTTGACCAGTGCCACGCACCGGGCATGGCAGCAATTGTCCAGACCCTGGAGATGGTTGCTCCTAAGCAGCCATATGGGGATGATGAGCCTTTCATGGAATTTGTGGCAAGGCAGATGGCGTCCGTGGAGAGGCAGGTGCCTGATCCTCTGGCTAGGAGCGTTACAATTGCAAACCTTGTCAGGTGTAATTGCAATGCTGCTTGTAGGAAGGTCATAGTGGCTTTGCCCGGTGTCCCTACTATCTCCGAGATGGCGGAGACCTGTGCAGACATCGTTCCCCCGGGTCAGAAGTTGGCCGCTGTGGCTGCCGCTGTGCAGCCGGTTTGGGTGGTGCCGCAGGGCAAACGGCCACAGCAGGGGACTGCGCAGGTTGGCAAGAAGCGAGGCAAGAAAGTGCAAAAGGTCAAATTCCCCATGTTCTTGTGCGGTCGGTGTGGTAGGCCGAATCACATGTCCAGTGTTTGCAAGGGAACTGTTCATGTTAACGGCCAGGCCTTGCCAGGCTCGGGAAATGTCAAGTGGAGCGCACTGGAGGGACGCGCCCAGACACAAGCTTCTCTCCAGACCCCGGAGACGATGGAGGTCTCCTTTGCTGGCTTGCAGCCAGCACCCGTGGATCAGCAGGTGTGAATGTCTGCACCGGAGCAACAGTCGTTAATGTATCAAAATGTCCCGAATGTCTCCGGGGGTGTCCTGCCGGCTTCCCTAGCTTTCGCTGCTGAGCCGAAGGCAGCTGCTGTGTTTCTTTTCCACAGAGATACCTCGGTCTTAGCTGGAGGCAGCAGTTAAGCGTTTAGGAAGGTCCAGGCAGGAAAGGGACCCAGTTTACCTTTAGCGGAGAAGTTTACAGCGTCAGTGAAGAAAGGAAGCGAGCTCTGTTGTAAGTTTAGTCCAGGTTTAATAGATGCATAACAAATTCCTGTGATGGTTCCAGGACATGACCTCGGACTACCTTCTTGGTGGAATCCGAAGGGCAACAGAGAACGAGCCACATGGCTTCTGTGTATTTCAAGCCTCGGATCAGGGGCGGGAAGGACAGGTGAAAGCCAACCAGGTGTCAGGGGATGGCCCAGGGAGGTTTGATTGATAGACAGGAGGGAAGAGGGGGATGGGAAACAGGTAGTTGCGTAACACTGCAACATCTCCCCCTAATTTTGTTTAAAAAGAAGAAAACTGGGTTTCTAAATGGTAAACTTCAGGAGGGGGGGATGAGGCTGAAATTAACTTGAGAACCATGCGCTTGATTAGTCCAAAAACAATGCTAACAACTACAATAATGATAATTAATATAAACAATATTGAAATTACAGTTTTCAGAATAGATCCCACCCAGCCCGAGAGTCCCCAGCCTTTGAACAGTCCACTCAGGCAGTTGTCAGTTTTTCTGTTGATGTCTGAGAGCCTTTGCCAAGGCAGTCCATACATTCGCTTTGGCCTGAGGGATTTTGCAGGAGATTGCTGGTGAAATGATCTCAGGATGAGGAGCATGCTCGGTCTCATGGTGTCTCGAAGCTATACAGGAACCGTGGGATCTAAACTGGTGCAAAAACTTAAGACAGACATATTACAAACTATTCCAGATAGGAGGCTTAAATGGAATTTCCTCCAGAGAACGCGTGTGGCGTTTCCTTCTCCAGGCAGCGTTAGCAACCTGGGGCACTTCTGTGGATTTCTTTGAGACTTTGGGAACATAGGGCCTTACCCACTTGGAGGGAACCCACTTTAACCCAGAGGGGGTGGACACACAGGCGTATCCACGTCCCCAAGTGACTAAGTTGTAAGGTCCCACCGTTTTCCAAGTCTCAGGGTCTTTTACTAAAACCGGAGGTTTTTCTTTTAGCTTCAAGTGACTGCTCCCCCCAAAGTGGCGCAGGATGGGCGGGTTCAGGCTGTCAAAGGAACAATTCAGAAAATTTATCGTGAATAATGCCCTGGACAACCGGATGTGGGGGGGTTCCACTTTCAGAACCTGTTGTTGCTGTTCCAGGACTCTTTTAATACTGCAGTGAGTCCTTTCCACAATGGCTTGACCTGTAGGGGAGTAGGGGATGCCAGTTTTATGCTCCACTCCCCATTGCTGCAGGAAGCTCCCGAATTCCTTGGATTTATAGGCAGGACCATTATCAGTTTTCAGCTCCTTGGGGATGCCCATGAAAGAAAAAGCTTGTAAGAGGTGCTTAATGGCATCATTAGATGACTCTCCTGTGTGGGCAGAGGCATAGACTGCTCCAGAAAAGGTATCTACACTAACATGAACGTATTTCTGCCGTCCAAATGACTGTATGTGTGTGACATCTGTTTGCCACAGTTCACAACTGTTTAACCCCCTAGGGTTTGCTCCTGCAGTCAGTGTAGGGAGTGCATGTTGTTGGCAATTTGGGCATGTGTCCACAATCGCTTTGGCCTGTTCTCGAGTGATGTTAAACTGACGAACTAGGCCAGGTGCATTTTGGTGGAAGAGCTGGTGGCTGATTTTTGCTTGTTCAAAGACATTTGGGAGAGTGGCCATCACTGCAGGTGCAGCAAGAGCATCTGCCCTTCTGTTACCCTCAGCAATAAACCCTGGCAAGTCGGTGTGTGACCTGACATGCATCACATAAAATGGTTGCTCTCGGCGAGTGACTAGCTTTACAAGTTTTGAGAGCAATTCAAACAGTGTGATGTTAGACACTTCTTGTAGTGTTGCTTGGTCTGCTCTGGATACTACTCCTGCTACATATGCTGAATCTGTAATCAGATTAAATGGCTCTGAGAATTTTTCAAAAGCTCTAACAACAGCAGCTAATTCAGCAACCTGAGGTGAACCTTCCACCTCAGCAATGTCTGTCTCCCACTGCTGGGTTTGAGGATCCTTCCAAGTCATAACAGACTTGTGGGACCTCCCTGATGCATCTGTAAAGACAGTTAGAGCCTTTTTTAAAGGTCTCTTACTCAGAGAGCTTCTCAATTTCAGAATAAATTGAACCTCCTGTTCAAACATTTTGTGGGCAGGCCGGTGGACTGAAATTTGTCCTGAGTAGGAATCCAGAGCAAACTGCAACACTTCATTTTCTCGAAGCAATTGTTCTAATATTTGCATAGAATTTTGGCCTGATTTTAATTCAGTTGGAATGTGAATGCACTCAAAGTCACATCCTGCTAGCTCCCTGATCCGGGTCCTTGCTTTCCGGATCAGTTCTGCTACCAGCTCCTGAGGCTTTGTCATTCTCTTGGGCCGTTTGTGACTGAGGAAAACCCATTCTATGATCAAGAGAGGGTCCCTCTTGTCCTGGCCCTTTTTAGATGTGCCCTTTGCCTTAGGTGTATGTTTTTCCTCCCACTGGAAAATAATTCCATGGAGGTGTGGCAGCTTACCTAAGATGATAAGTTTGAATGGCAGGTCAGGCTGGCATCGGTGAGCCTGTCTTGTGGACATTGCAATTTGAACCTTTTCTAGAGCTTTCCGTGCTTCTGGGGTAATGGACCTAGGAGCACCTGGGTCCTCTCCCCCTTTCAATAAATTGAAAAGAGGGGCAAGGTCTTCATTAGTCAGACCAAGCCATGGTCTTACCCAATTTAAGGATCCACACAGCTTGTGGACATCTGCAAGGGTCTTGATGTTTGGATTGATTTCTAATTTTTGAGGAACAATGGTCCTATTTCCAATTTCTAGGCCCAAATATCTCCAAGGTGGCATCTTTTGAATTTTCTGTTCTTGGAGCTCGAACCCTGCAACAATCAATGCATCGATTGTTAGGTCAAGGACATGTGTGAGTAGATCATTATTGGGAGCACACACAAGTATATCATCCATATAGTGATAGATGATGGCTTTTTCTGCAGCTGCACGGACTGGGGAAAGCAGGGAAGAGACATACCACTGGCAGATAGCTGGGGAGACTTTTAAACCCTGAGGAAGAACTGTCCAATGGTACCTTTTCATAGGGGCTTGCATGTTGATGGTTGGGACTGAGAATGCAAAACGCGGTGCATCATCAGGGTGGAGGGGAATATGGAAAAAACAATCTTTTATATCAATAACAGCTAATTTCCAATCTGGGGAAGCATTGTTGGGGATGGCATTCCAGGCTGGGGAGAGCCCATATCTTCAATAACATTATTAATTTGTCGGAGGTCGTGGAGGAGCCGCCATCTCTTTTTGTCAGCTTTCTGAATTACAAAGACTGGAGAATTCCACGGGGATGTGGTCTCCACAATGTGACCCTTTTTCAATTGCTCTTCTACTAGCTCCTCAAGCGCCTTTATTTTTTGTTTACTGAGCGGCCATTGTTTCACCTGAACTGGATTGTCTGTTTTCCACTTCAGTTTTTGAGTGAGGCGCTGTTGTTCAATGGCCGCTGTACAAAAATGCTGTGGGGAGTCTGGAATATTAATTGTGACACCCCACTGAGCCATCAAATCTCTCCCTAACAAAGGTTCTGAATAATCTAACACAAATGGACGGATATTTGCCATTTGTCCATTTGGTCCTTCAATTTGGACAATATTTTTGGATTGTTTTGCCAATTGGATGCCTCCCACACCTTGAACATGACCAGCAATGTTTTGCAAAGGCCAATGTGCTGGCCAGTCCCGTACTGGGATCACTGTGCAGTCTGCACCTGTGTCTACAAGCATCTCAATGCGTTTTGATTCACCACCACCACTGACATTGCACCATAATTTGGGTTTGTGAGTTCCAATAGCTTGGACTCGGGCGACTGTGGGCCCTTGTTTTTTAGTGCTTTCAGGTAAAAATGGCACAGGGATAGCTTGTGCAACAATTTGACCTTTAGGAAGAAACAAAGGTGGGTGAGTGCAGTGCAGCCCGAGTATGAATTGCTCAGGATTTGATGTTGTCATTCCTGGAGCAATTTCAATTTCGTGTGGTGTGTGTTTGGTGTTCCCAACAATGATGTACTTACAGCAAATGTGGTGCCACATACCCTTCTGTTCTGGCTTGACAGAGACAAAATGCCAGTCAGTATCTTTCAGCTGGAGTGATTCTGTCAGCTGCAACCTGTAAGGCTCATTGACAGAATAAGTGGTTAACATTGGATCACCTGAATTATAACAAAGGCTATCTTGTTTAACATTTAACACTGGATAAGCAGATGTGATTTTTGAAGCATTTGCTTCACTTTTAGAAACAGTAACATTACCGCGCGCTTGGTTAGGTTTGGTTTTTATATTCACTTGGCCTGCCCTTTTTGTGTCTGCACGCTGAGCAGGCTGGCGCTTACATTTTAGTTTTTTTGTTGTTGTTGACTTTCTGGGAGTGTTTGTAATTTCCCTCCCATGTTATTTCTAAATTCGTCAAATTGCTTTTTCAGTGGGCACTGGCTGCTCCAGTGCCCAAGGTTACTGCAAAGCGGGCATGGCTTAGTGGGTACAACCGCAGCTGGCCGTCGCTGCTGCTCAGGGTGCTGCTGTGCTGAGGGAGCGGGCACAGGGCTGGCAACGGCGACACGCTGAGGTGTTCTTTGCAGCTTTGATCTGGTATCTTCAGTAACACCCATCAGAGGCACTTTCCTGTTACAAACTAGAAGCATATCTTTTAATGTGGGGGGAGGTTCTAAAGGGAGGCTTAGAATTGCTGCTCGACACTGTTCATTTGCATTTGTAAATGCCATTTCCTCTAAAACCTCTTCTCTTGCATTCTCTTTTTTAACTTGGATTTCAATGGCTCTAGTTAACCTTTCTACAAATTTCAGAAAAGGCTCTGATGCCAGCTGTTTAATATTACTATAGGGTTCAAAAGGCCCCTCAGGTTGGAGGGAAAAGAAGGCTTTTTCAGCTGCTTCTTTTACCCTTCTCGAGTACTACTTCAGGTATAGCAGTTGCTTGAATTGAGGCGGAGGACCACTGCCCTTCACCGGAGAGATGCTCAATGGTATTGGCACACCATTAGCATCTCTCGCTGTGTTTGGATCAGCCTGCAAGCCTGGGAGAGCTTCTTTTAACAGTTGTTTCCATGATATTTCCCATAATTTAAATTCTGTAGAGGTCATAAGGCATGAGAAAAGCTGTTTTAAATCATGCGGGACTACTACATTTCTGCTCAATTCAGAATTTAGAAGACCACGGAAGTAGGGACTGTGTGGTCCATACTCCTTGTGGGATTTACATATTTCTTTAATTAATTGACGTCCAAAAGAGTTCCAATTAGCAGTCTGGGCTGCTGCTCCTTGCGCTGCAGGCTGGTATGTAACAGGGGCAAATGACAGAATAGGACCCTGTATTGGGTGTGCAGGCTTGTTGCTCTGTATCCTTTGAATTGGAAGCATTGGGATAACAAGAGCAGGTTTGGGGACATGCAGTGGGCGTGCCCCCACCGTGGGAACCCGGGGAGGGGGCGGCAACGCAATGGGAGCAGGGGGCGGGGTCAGGGGATAGGCAGGGGGTGGGGTTACCGTGGGAAAAAGGGGCGGGGTCACGGGAAAGGCAGGGGGCGGGGACACGGGTCTGGCAGGGGGCGGGGACACCGTGGGAAAAAGGGGCGGGGATACTGTGGGAACAGGGGGTGGGGACACCAGGTGACGTCACTTCGGTAGACGCCTCCTGGGAGGAGTAGAGGGGCGGGGCTGAGGGTACAGCAGGAAAGGGAGGCGGCGGCCCCTTGAATGTTGCAGGGGTTCTTGGGAAGAAGGTGGACAGGCTTTGGAAGATGCCACGTGGCCTCCTCCATCTTGGGTAGCTCCTGGGTACTGGGAGCTATTTTGGGGTTCACTGCTCTCCTGGAAATTAACATGTGCTCTGGGTTTCAGAGCAGGGGAAGCAGGGTTTTGGGGAGTTTTCCACAAGGCCTGGCCAGGGCTTTGTGGAACAGGGGAGGGGGTTCAGGTATTTTAATTTGCTCTGAGAGTCGACTTCCCAGATCATGAGGAGGGTCTGCTTCCTTTAAAATACCAAGTTTTGGGGTAAGGGGTTTGGGACTGGAAGAGGGGGACACAGGGAGAGCAGAGGTACATGGTTTAGAATTCGGCTTTTTCTCCAATTCCTTTTGTTTGAGTAAAGCAGTCCGAATTTGTAAACTCCAGAACACAAATTTAGCTGATGATGTGTCTCCAGACTGTCCCAAAGATATCAATTTAATTCCAATTTTATCCCAAAACTGAAGGTTTTGGACTTCTTCCGGAGAAATTTGTGGGAAGTGCAGAAAAAGCCACCTTATAAACTTTTTCAATTTTCCTTTGGAGAATTTCACATTTGCATTAGCTAAAATTGCAATAATATGATAATACACTCCTTTTTGTTCTGTGCTTAATTTCGAGCCCATGTTTGGATGTAAATGGCACAGAACAAGTCCCGCTGACCGAAAACAAAGCAAAAATCAGCTACCGATTATGAAAGAAAAAGGAAAACCCACGATTAAAAGGCGAAAACAGGCGAAAGCTTATACCATGTAGCTGTATTCACCCCTTTCAAAACTGCAGCGGCAGCAGGGAATTGGAACTCGCCCCGGCCACGTGGAAACAGAGATCAAGCGCCCCCCCCCCCCCCTGCGGGAAGGCAGCCGCTCCCCCAGCCCAGCCACGTGGAGAGACAGAGACAAAGCTGAGGTTTACCCTTCCCCCCAGCCATGTGGAGAGACAGAGCTTAAGCAGCCCCCCCCCCGGCAGCACGTGGAGACAGAGACAAAGGATTCACCCCTCCCCCCAGCCACGCAGCGAGCCGAAACTGAGGCGGCTGCGCTCCACGTGGAGAGACAAAGAGACAAAGGTTTCACCCTTCCCCCCACCCACGTGGCCAGACAGAAACCGGGGCTGGCGGCGCCGAGCCGCGCGAATTTTAAAGACAGTTAATACACGCTACAAAATTACAGCTTACAGAGAAAGCACCTTTTTTTTCGCAGGGGCTGCGCAGCCTAAATGCAAAGAGCAAAAAGGAATTTGTCTCACAGCAGAGACAAATTTTTGAGATTCTACCCCTGAAAGGAGAAGGAATACTCACGAAATCGAAGCTGTTGCAATGTTAGGGTAGGCAGGCTTGTCTTCACTGGAATAGGACTTTCTTGGGCAGTAGAAAGCTACCCTATTTTCCCCTGGAAAAATTAGATCCAGAAAGGAGCAGTATTTTCCAGGGGCACAGTGCTTTCGGCGAGGCTTCTTGCGGGTTTAAACCCAAGTCTCTCTGGAGGGCTGTGACGAAACCAGCCCTTTACCAGTCGAAGCAAAGCTGCTGCAAAGTTTCTCCGAGGTTCCTGGGATCCCTTTTGGGGCTGCAGTTTCGAGCAGCCGCGCGGTTGGGCGCCAGTTATAATGTATCAAAATGTCCCTGATGTCTCCGGGTGTGTCCTCCTGGCTTCCCTGGCTCTGGCTGCTGAGCCGAAGGCGGCTGCTGTGTTTCTTTTCCACAGAGACACCTCGGCCTTAGCTGGAGGCAGCAGTTGAGCGCTTAGGAAGGTCCAGGCAGGAAAGGGACTCAGTTTACCTTTAGCGGAGAAGCTTACAGCGTCAGTGAAGAAAAGAAGCGTGCTCTGTTGTAAGTTTAGTCCAGGTTTAATAGATGCATAATGGATTCCTGTGGTGGTTCCAGGACGTGACCCCGGACTGAACCTCCTTGGTGAAATTCGGAGAGGCAACAGAGAGCGAGCAACATGGCCTCTGTGTTTTTCAAGCCTCGGATTAGGGGTGGGGAAGGACAGGTGAAAGCCAACCAGGTGTCAGGGGATGGCTCAGGGAGATTTGATTGATAGACAGGAGGGAAGAGGGTGATGGGAAACAGATAGTTGCGTAACACTGCAACAACCTTGAACTATACTAAGTGCATCTACTATTAACTTGTGGTCTTGGTCTCCGGCCATTTCTAACTTTGGCAGTACTTTTGAAATCTGCCACTGGCCAGTTCTTAATGCCAATGGAGATGACTGTAAAGGCTGCTTCAATTTGGTTAGGCTACCTGCTGAAGTGGCCAGCTTATTCATCAGTATTTCTGAATCAATTCCATTTAAAACTCCTAATCCTGCCCCTTATATCCCAGTTAGATCCTTTCTTATTCTGCTCCTGAGATATATTTGCCTGTGTAACTACGTTGTCCAGCCTTCAAAGGATTTTTTTTTTAATTTTGTTTGTTTGTTTGTTTTAAAAATGAGGGGCAGGCTGGTTGGATTTCTGAGATGTTAATTTGCATTGGCAATTCAACACGTTTGAGAGACCATTCTGGATTGAATAATAGTTGTTGTTCGCCTACATTCCTTACTATGTAGGGGCTTATTTCATACATTTCAGCTTCAAGTTTGTCCAATAGCATCTTGAGCCCAAAGGCAAGTTACTTCTACAGGCTGTATCAAGGTGAAGTTACACCAACAGTCTGATTCACTTGGGTTATCACAAAACTTCCTGGTGTTCATATACACCAGGAGAAGTTACGACACTAATTTCATCTGGTTTCTCATAAACTGTCCCATTAACCATCCGGCACCCTACCTTGATTTCTTCTCCTCTGATCCCTTGAAGTGTCTTTTATCTTAGAAGGTTCTCTCATGGATTCAGTATACTGATTAAACACTTGGGACCAAGGCCATCTAGCATTGCTTTGGATAGAGGTATTCTCTAGTTCTAAAACTTCAGTTATAATTACATATAAAACAATTCTGTGAACCCAAGTATGAACTACCCCCGACCGCAATATACTCATTTTGCCCGAGTAAGCTTTAGTCTCAGTTCATTGTCTCTTGGTGTCACTCCCCAAGGGGCTTCTGGGCCTTCTTCACTCCAGGCATTCTGCTCCTTGATTTTGATTGCAGTGAAGGTGGTGAGAAGCACTTGCAGCGGTCCCTTCCACTGTGGTCCAAAGTCTTCTCTGTAAGAGACTTAACATATACATCATCTCCAGACTATCTAACTCTTTGCTCCAAGTTCCAGCCACGTGTTTCTCAATTTCTCTGAGCTGTTTGCTTAAAGCCACCATGTAGGTGGCCAGTGTTATCACCCTAATGTGGGTGGACATTCCCTTTTGTACTCCATATGGTTTTCCATAAGGCATTTCAAAAGGCCTCAGCTTTCTTTTAGCCTAAGGTGTAGTTCGAATTTGCAATAGTGTCAGTGGAAGAGCTTGGGCCAGGGTAGATTAATTTCTTGCCTCAGTCTTATAATTTGCTTCTTAATCAAATGATGCATTTTCTCTGTCTGGCTGCTTGATTGGGGGTGGTATGGAGTGTGAAGTTCCCAGTCTACACCTAGGTGGCTACTAGTCTGTTGCACTGCTTTGGAAATGAAATGTGATCTTCTATCCGAGGATATTGTGGCTGGAACTCTGAAGCATGGCATTATTTCTTGTAATAATAATAACAATAATAATACTCTGGTCACCCCTCGAGCTTTGACAGTTCTGATGGGGAATGTTTCTGGCCACTCTGAAAATGTATCTATCAATCTTAGTAAATACTGATACCCCCCTTTCCTTGGGAGTTCTGAAAAGTTAATTTACCACTGCTGTCCAGGCCCATGGCCTTCTCCCACTCTGACCGAGTTTCAGTCTGGGAGTATTTTTGGGTTAGTCTGGAGGCAAGGTTAACACTATCGGTTTACCTGAGTAATAGTGGCATATCAATTCTTGGCAATGATTCTTTTAATCAGATGTGTGTTCTAGAAAGCTTGTGGAAACTATTACTTCAAGGTTAACACTTCATATCAATGTACTCTGTATCATTGGCAGCCTTGTTCATTTTGGGAAAGGAGCTACACTTTATAAAAGTTTTTAAGTAGTTAGGCCCCAGTGTGTTTTCTAGTGCTCTTCCTTCACTATTGACTATGAAAATAGGAAGAAATTACCTACCAGCTCTCTTTCAATGGTAGCCCACTCCTTGTGGTTGTATGTTTCTTTTGATTAGTATTATTGTATTCTGGCTTACCTTTGAGGAAAATCTATAATTACTTCACCTTTTGGTGCTTTCTTTGCCTCTCCATCCGCCAGTTCATTCCTCCAATTCTGAGCTCACTCTCTGGTGTGCCTTAATATACTTTTTGGCAGCTGAACTGCTTCCAGCAGCCGGATTGTCTCTTGTTTCTTTGTGAGGTTAGCAGTCTCCTCTCCTTCCAGATGGCTCCATGTGCATGCATGACTCTGAATGCATATTTTGAGTCTCTCTGTAGGTGGTCACTGCATACCCAGCATGTCCCATACATACATGTCCCATACCCAGCATGTTCCCATTGGCAACGTAGCTACTTCCGTCAGTGAACCAGGTCTCTGCATTGTCTAAAGGTTTTAAGTCCGGGTGGCTGGAGTAGGTAGCTTCAGTGATCTCCGGGCAATTGTGGCGTGCTGCTTCTCCTTGATTTCTACTGAGAAAAGAAGCTGGGTTGACAATATTAGACACCACTATCTCTACATCATCTTGTTCTACTATGATGCCAGGTATTTCAGGAGCCTCCGTGGTGAAAGCCAGTGGCCACCCTTTACTTCCAGTACTGCGAGCACTGTGTGGGACACTAGCACAGT
>WSPJ01000102.1:34991-66436 GCA_009764595.1 Geothlypis trichas
CAGACAAAATCTGCCATTCCTGACAAGTCTGGTTGGTCTTGGCCTAGTGAGGCTCTCACCTGCCTTCCAAACACTGGGGTTCTGTGCTTTCCTTCCTATGGAAAAGAATTTTCCTTCCCCTCCAGGTGCCTCTATGGCAAGAACTGAGATTTCACCTCTAACATTGCCTTATTGTGAGGCACTGGAGGAGATTGTTGGCTGGAAATATTTTGTGGGGGGGGGGGAGAGAGGGGTAAGTCCAGACTTGCCCTGCCCTGGAACCCCAGCCCTGCCCTGCCCTGGAACCCCAATCCCCCCAGAGCCTCTATCCCAGCCCAGCAGTGGCTGCCAGTCCCTGGCACAGCACAGGCAATGCTCCACAGCCACCTCTGCAGCCCCAGCCCAGCTCCTGAGGGACCAAATGAGCCCAAGCCCCACCTGGGGGAAGGGCCCAGGAAGACCAAGGGGTATTGAAGGCTGACCACAAGGCAAGCACACATCTTGACCTTACCTCCTCTTGGAATTTCCATCTGAGCAGAAGTGGAATGCAGGAGTTGGTACCTTTGTGTGTGCTTCTCTGTATCTTTTTTGCCTTACTCTCTTTCTGTGTCTTCTGTTTCTCTGCTCCTGCAAATTTTGATTGGCATTACACTGAACAGGTTTAGAGTTTGTGAAGTTGAATGGGCCAAATTTATGCTTTGAGAAGTGTTTTTTGTTGATTGAATGTCTGTCATAGTTTGACGTGAGAAGAATTCTCAAAAGTAATCCAAAACTTTTTGTGTAACTGACAATCTGTTAAACCACTAAGATACTGAACATGCCTCTGTGAAACATAAATGTTAAAGATGAAAAAACCCAGGAACCTCCTCTTTCTTTTCCAGTCAACAAAGAGGCAGCAGGCCCCAGCCCCAGCCCCATCTCAACCAAACCAAACCAAACCAAACCAAACCAAACCAAACCAAACCAAACCAAGCAACTCTGCCATGGGCTAAGTCCCTTCCCCCCTCCCCAGACCACCCCCTCCCCATCGGCCCCATTCTAACCAAACCAAACCCCAACAACTCCCAAACAGGAAAACAAAAGAGGCTACAAAACCCCAACCCGAACAAAGCCAGCCACAGCTATTAAAATGTTACCATCAAGTCCCCTCCCCCCAACACAACTAAAACCAAAAACTCCGACAACCTACAACCCATACAAAATAAACCTACAACTAAAAACTATACACAAAAAAACCCCAAAACCAACCATAAAACCAATTTTAACACAACCCAATCACAACTTCCACCACAACTTACTGGTGGGTCAGTAAACCTTTCAATACTTCAATCCTCCCTCAAGTAAAAGAAAAATAAAATACAAACATATAAAGAAAAAATGTAAAACCATCAAAATAAGTAAAGAAGAAATGACATCCCAATTAAAAGAAAAGAAAAAACCCCTTAATCTTAAAAATAAAATTGTCTTATAAACAATAGAGAAAAAACTCTTTTTCTTTACAACACATAAAACTATTAAAAAAATTTCAAATTAATATAAAAAAACCCTCTCCATGCTCAAAAAATCAAACGTTAAAAAAACTGTAATTTCATAAAAATTTTTAAACTGGGAAAACAAAACTAATCCATCATCCTCACGAGACAATCTCTATTCCCAAAGATAAAAGTAATTTTAAAAGCAAATAATAAAAACTTTTACCATTAAACAACTCATCTTTAAAACAATACCCTGTAGGTCGACATGGCCCATCAACAATCTGTAAAAAAGCTTGTAGCAAAAAACCCAACTACAGAATAACAAAGTTCCCCAGACAATATTATCCATGAGAAAATTAAGAACAACAAAAAATATTCTTTTCTTTTGTAAAAAAACTCAATAACCTTTACAAGAAAAACTTCTCTCGCAAAGTAAACTAAAAAAAATGACTATTCTAGAAATAGTAAACTAACTGAAATTTTAAGTTTTTTTTCTTTACATTGTCAGTAAAAAGAAAAAGTTATAAAGAAAAAAAAGTGTGTTCTAAACGGTTTATTTTAATTCTTACTGCCTTTTTTCTTTTTTAACTTATTTTTAATAAAATTTTCTTTATACCCTTTTAAAAGTTTAAGCCTCCTTTACCTTTCTCATAATACTATCTCACAACCAAATAAATACATAAATAAATAACTGACACGAATACCCACCACACTCACTAAGATATTAATTAAGAAATCTCAAGATTAGAAAAATATTAAATTAAAATACCAAAACCACTACAATGCTATAATAAACCTTTTGCCAAAGTTTCTCTGACTTTCGAAAGCTCCCAACAAAGGCTGTTGTGTTGTTTTGAGCTCCTGAGAATCTCTTGTTGGTATTTCTCCTGTACGTCCAACTCAGAGTACACAAACAATTGTAATTCCTTCGAAATGTCTCATTGAGAGAGTTGTTTGGGGGATGGGGGTCAGGGCTTGTGTGTCCTGCTTGGCCCAGCCCAGGCAGGGCTTTCCCAGCCACATCCCACACTCCATTGCCCAGCTGGAGCCGCTGGTGCCTCTGAGTTGTGCTGCCCCAGCCCCAGGGACGCTCTCCTTGTCTGCCCATTCCCCCACGCTCTCTGGGCAGGGATGGCCTCACTGGGGGCTGCTGACATCCTCAGCACCTTGGAGGCTGCTGCTGAATTTTCCTGCTGCAGAGGCTTGTTCAGCCTTCAGCTCTTCAGTGCAGGAATTCAGTGGCCCAGGGCTCATTAACATTCAGAACACCTCAACAAGCCAAGCCTCTGGGAATAATTTGATTAAATTTTCCAAATAATTTGTAGATCTCAGTAATGTATTCCAAGTGAATACATGATATTTAAAAAGACAGTGAGAAAAGATATTTTAGGTCCTGTTTAGGTTTTCTTTTCTTGTTGATACATTACTTAAAAATATACATTAAAAAAAAATATGTGCAATCTCCAGTTGACATAGAATCCAAGTACCTCCTCCTGCCGTTGGAATAGTTATGAAAATCAAGACTGTCCATGGCTGACAATCAATAGTACTTTGTCCCCACCCCCTCCCCATGATTTACCCCATCCAACCCCTGGCACTCCTATGGATCAGGAATGGTGTGGCCAGAAGGAGCAGGGCAGGGATTCTTCCCCTGTGCTCAGCTCTGGTTGGGCAGCACCTCGAGTGCTGTGTCCAGTTCTGGGCCCCCCAATTTAGGAAGGACATGGAGGGGCTGGAGCGTGTCCAGAGAAGGGCAACAAGGCTGGGGAGGGGTCTGGAACACAAGTCCTGTGAGGAGAGGCTGAGGGAGCTGGAGTTGTTTATCCTGGAGGACAGGAGGCTCAGGGGAGATCTCATCACTCTCTCCAGCTCCCTGACAGGAGGATGCAGCCAGGTGGGAGTCGGGCTCTCCTCCCAGGGAACAGTGACAGCTCAAGAGGACACAGCCTTCAGCTGTTCCAGGGGACCTTTAGGCTGAACATTAGGAAATATTCTTCACACAAAAGGTGATTGGGCATTGAAATGGGCTGACCAGGGAGGTGGATGAATCACTGTCCCTGGAGGAGTTTCAGGAAAGATTGGATGTGGCACTGAGTGCCATGGTGTGGGTGACAAGGTGCTGTTGGGTCCCAGGTGGAACTTGATGCTCTCCAAGGTCTTTTCCAGCCTGGCTGATTCTCTGATGATTGTGACACTGCAGGGCCCTGGGGAAGCAAGGGGCCATTGTGACACTGCAGGGCCTGGTGGCACTAAGAGGACCATGGTGACACTGTGTACGACATGGCAGCACAGAGCCAAGAGGCCATTGTGACACTGTGGGGCTGAATGGAAGCAAGGAGTCCATGGTGACAGTCTGGGTCCTACTGGAACCACAGAGGCCACTGTGACCCTGCTGGGCCTTGTGGAACCAAGGGGCCATTGTGCCACTGTGGAACCAAGGAGACCCTTGGGAGAGCCTGAGGACAAGGGAATCAAGGGGCCATTGCTCCATTGCAAGGACTCTGGGAACTGAGGGAACAATTGTGACACTGTGGTGCCCCATGGAACCAAGGGTCCCTGGTGACACTGCAGGATCTTTTGTCACCAGGGCTCCATTGTGACCCTGCAGCACCAAGGAATTCATTTTGGCACTCTGAGGCCTCATGGAACCAAGAGGCCACTGTCACCCTGCAGGGCCTTGTGGAACCATGCAGAGCATTGTGACAGAGCAGGACCTGGTGTCATGATGGGGCCATTGTGACACTGCAGGGCCCCATGGAACCAAGGATCCATTGTGACACTGCAGGGCCTTGAGGGACCACGGTGCCATTGTGAAACTGCCGGGCCCAAGGATCCAAGGGACTTAGAAACACCAAGGGGTCCCCTGGAAGCAAAGGGACATTGTGACACTGGCAGACCTCATGGAATCATGGAGACCATTGGGACACTCTGGGGCCTCATGGAACTATGGTGACACCAAGTTGGCTGGGAGTGTGGATCTGCTGGAGGGTAGGAGGGCTCTGCACAGGGCCCTGGACAGGCTGGATCCAGGGCCCAAATCCAACAAGGTGAGGTTTAACAAATCCAAGTGCCGGGTCCTGCACTTTGGATACAACAACCGCTGCAGCACTACAGGCTGGGGACAGAGTGGCTGGAGAGCAGCCAGGCAGAAAGGGACCTGCAGGGACTGATGGACAGCAGGCTGGACATGAGGCAGCAGTGTTCCCAGGTGGGCAAGAAGGCCAAAAGACATTCCCATGGTGCCAAGTTAGGAACTGAAATGGGGAGTGGGGCCAGAGAGGAAAGGGGAAACAGCGATGGGCTGTTTGTATGGGAGGAAACAGGATAGGGTAATGGGAAAAAATTTCTACCAGGAATAGTAAAGAAACCAAAGGTGAAGCAAAGGAAATGCTGAGGGCAGTTTGGAGGTGGCTGCCAGGCAGCCCTGGCTCTGAGCAACAGCGTCTGCAGTGGGACAGGAAACTCCCAGCTGATGGGAACAAACTTTCTGGCTGAAGTGCAGAGGCCAGGACAAAGCTGAGTGCTTTCCCTGGTGTCCCCCAGCCCTTGCTGGCCCCAGGGGCTGATGGCATTTGTACTCCTTTAGGTTCATGTCCCCACACCAACAGCATGGGGGTGCTCCTGCCTGCTGTGTGCAATGCAAACAGGGGCTGCTGAGCCAGTGCTGCCGTGTCTGTGCCTGCAAGGATGGGGCACCTGTGTGAGCTGGGGCAGAGGCCAGGGCTGCAGAGGGGGGATGTTGTTGGCAGCTCCATCAGGACGCTCTGGGACGCTGCCCTGGGCTGTGCAGCGCACTGGGGATGGATCAGCCCCTGCTCTGCTGCTCCTTCCCGTGTGCCCCAGGGCCCTTGCAGAGCCCCAGCCATGCTGTTTGCCCCCAGCCTGCCCACGGCCAGCCTGGGGCTGCTCACGGGGGCTTTTCTGTGCTGAGCATTGGCCTGGCCGTGTTCTTGAGAGAGCCTGGGCAAGGAGCCTGGAGCCCCCAGGGCCTGGCCTGAGGCGTCAGCGCTGCCCCAGCAGTGCCCATGGCCTGTCCCTGCTGCAGCCCCGGCACTGCCACCCCCAGGGCTGTGCCCGGCCCCGAGAGCACTCAGGCCCTGCAGCAACACCAGGGCCACCAGGGCAGCGGGGCAGGGCCACGGCAGCAGCACTGGCAACACCAAGTGCTGCTGCTGCTGCTGGGCACAGCTGCTGGGCCAGCACTGATCTGCCCCCAGCTCTGCACACAGACATTGCTGCTGCAGCTCCAGAGAAGGCAACAAAAGGGCATCTCTGCAGAAAACTCTGCTGGGAGATCCTTTAGTTCTTTTAAAGGCACCAAGAGTGCAGCCCGTCTTTGATGCAGTCTGTGGCCACAGAGAAGGTGGAGAGAAACAAAATGAAAAATGTCAAAAGAAATGGCTTTACTTTGTGCATAGCATTAAAAACTAAAAGATGGGGGAAAAGGACAAACCCACAAGAAAACCCAAAAGAACTAGAAATTATCTTTATTGCAAGTTATTTGCAAAAATTGTCCAGCAATTTAATGTTTTCGAAAGCATCCAGTCATCAGTCTCCACACTGCAGCCTTGAGCTCCTGGTTCCTCAGGCTGTAGATGAGGGGGTTCAGGGCTGGAGGCACCACTGAGTACAGAACTGACAGGGCCAGATCCAGGGATGGGGAGGACATGGAGGGGGGCTTCAGGTGGGCAAAGATAACAGTGCTGAGGAACAGAGAGAGCACAGCCAGGTGAGGGAGGCAGGTGGAAAAGGCTTTGTGCCGTCCCTGCTCAGAGGGGATCCTCAGCACAGCCCTGAAGATCTGCACATAGGAGAAAACTATGAACACAAAACAGCCACAATCTAAACAGACAGTAGCAGCAAGTAATGCCAGTTCCCTGAGGTGTGAGCAGGAGAGCTTGAGGATCTGTGGGATTTCACAGAAGAACTGGCCCAGGGCATTGCCATGGCACAGGGGCAGGGAAAAAGTACTGGCTGTGTGCATGAGAGCAGTGAGAAAGGCACTGGCCCAGGCAGCTGCTGCCATGTGGGCACAAGCTCTGCTGCCCAGGAGGGTCCCGTAGTGCAGGGGTTTGCAGATGGACACGTAGCGGTCGTAGCACATGATGGTCAGCAGGTAAAACTCTGCTGCAATAAAGAAGAGCAAGAAAAAGAGCTGAGCAGCACATCCAGTGTAGGAGATGTTCCCTGGTGTCCCAGAGGGAATTGTGCATGGCTTTGGGGACAGTGGTGCAGATGGAGCCCAGGTCGCTGAGGGCCAGGTTGAGCAGGAAGAAGAACATGGGCGTGTGCAGGTGGTGGCCGCAGGCTACGGCGCTGATGATGAGGCCGTTGCCCAGGAGGGCAGCCAGGGAGATGCCCAGCAAGAGGCAGAAGTGCAGGAGCTGCAGCTGCCGCGTGTCTGCCAATGCCAGCAGGAGGAAGTGCCTGATGGAGCTGCTGTTGGACATTTGCAGTGCCTTGGCACGAGGATCTGTAAAAAAAGCAATCATGGAATAGCTGGGTGTGGAGAGGACTTGAAATATCCCAGCACAGCCTGGGGGCACTTTCCCCCCACTGCCTGCCCAGGGCTCTGCTGCCTGGAGCTGTCCCTGCCAGCAGCTGCTTCCCTGTGTCCAGGGCTGGGCCCTGCCAGTGCTGCCAGAGCCCAGCCCAGCCCTGGGGGCTCAGCTCTGCCCTGCAGACCCCTCCCAGCTCAGGCACTGCCCAGGGGCAGCTCTGGCTTTGCAGGCTCTGATGGCAACATCAGAGCAACCCTGAGGAGGCTGGAAAAGCAACACTGATGCTGCTTCTAAGGAGTCCTGTGGTGATCGCTGTTGCTGCCTTCTTTATTCAGATCTGAGAGAATTTTTTTTTAAATTTCTCAGCCTGAACAGAGAGAGTAATAACTATGTCCAATTACCCATCCAGAGAAGTAGATTAATAAAGCATGCATTAATAAAGCAATTTCCTATTTATGCAGCTCCTGCCTCGCTGTGCTCCATGTATAATCTACTTGGAAATTTTCTGCAGTTAAATGCCTTGCTGTATTCAATCCTGAACTACGCAGCATCCTCCCCACACAAGGAGAACACTTTCAAGCCTCACCAGCTGTCTCCTCCCACCCAGATCTTGTCCCCCAGTGCTGGGAGCAGCTGCCAGGGCTGGCTGAGAGCTGTCCCTGGCAGGCAGCAGAGTCCCTGCCCCAGCACAGCGCCCTGGGCTGCAGGACCCTGCTCTGCATGACAGCCCTGGGCACCCCTGGCTGCTCTGCACAAGAGACAATCAGAGAATGTACTCACAGGCTCTGCAGGCATTGGCATGTTCCAGCTTGAGGAGATGGCTCCAGGAGCTGCAGCTGCATTGTTCTGCAGCCAGAGGTTCCTGTGCCAAGGGCTGGCAGTGATTGTGCCCCAGGCACTTCTCAGCACCTTCCCAGCCCTGACTGATTGAAGCTCTCTGTGCCTCTGTGCTGTGCCTGGGCTGGCTGCAGGCAGTGCCCCAGCCCTGCTGGGCTGGCAGAAGAGCTGCTCATCAAGAGAAATGTGCTTTTGAAGCTCTTGCTTGGCTTACCAGGAGCTGCCTCTGTGCCAGGCTCAGCTCAGCAGCACAGACACAGCACAAGGACTTTAATGAGCCTCTGGGGCTTTGTGCTCAGGCCCTGAACATCAGTCCCTGAGAGGGAGCTGAAGAAACCTCTGCAGAACCCCAAGTTAGAATCCAACTCCAAACTTTCTTGGACTTTTAATGGGTCCCACTGAGGAACACGACTGAGAAAGTGTCCCCAGGCCCCAGGCAGAGCAGAGAACTGCAGGCAGTGATGACAGGTAGGGACAAAGAGAAGCCAAGTCTTGGTGCCCTGGGCCACAGCAGGGTCTGTGCCACCAAGGGCTGGGAGGAGACACCTTGTTCTGAGGCCCTGGGGCCTCCTGGCACAGCCCCAGCCAGGCTGGGCACTGTCAGCCCCTTGTCCTGCCCTCAGCATCCCCCCCTAGCCCACATCCCAGTGGCCTCAAGGATCTGCTGGAAGGAGTCCCTGGGGAGCCTTGCTCAGCAATGGCCCTGGGGGCTCCTGAATGCTCCCTGCAGGGACTGCAGGTTTTTCAAAGGACTTTGGCTTTGGCTTTTGCCTTGGAGTCTCTGAGAGGTTTGTGCAATCGTGGCCTCCAATTATCTGCTGTAATTAGTCCCTGGAGAGGCTTTGTCAGTAACAACACTCAGTGTGGTCATTAATGCTTCAAGGTACTTCAGTTTTTCAAAGTACTTGGTGTTTCCCTTTTCATATAGATTTTGTGAGAGGTTTGTGCCATCATGGCCCCAATTATCTGCTTTAACAAGTCCCTTGGGAGCTTTGTACTGACACTCAGTGGGGCTCATTAATACTCTGAGATACTCAAGGTTTTTAAGGTACTTTGGATTTTTCATTTCCTCACTGAGTCTCTGAGAGGTTTTTGTGCTATCCTGGCCTCCAATTCTCTCATCCATGGAGTCCATGAGGAGCCTGTGTTGGGGATGGACCTGAGTGGGACCCATTCATGCTTTGAGACACTTGATGCTTTTCTTCTTTCTTTGACTCCTAAAAGGTTTGTGCATTCTCCTCTCAGGCCCTGAGGTTCCAGGGCTCAGCTCCAAATGCACCTCAGGGCTCATTAGTATCAGGCAAGTCCTGACAAACCATGGCTCTGCCTTAATTTCCCTCTACTGTAGTGCAGTTCACTAGGAAGTTCTTTTTCTATTCTTATGGAGAAATATTTCAAAGAACTTCTATAAATCCACATTCCTGTTTCAAGGGTGTATGGTTCTCTTTAGAGAAGAAATGATAGCAGAATTCTGTGACTGATATTGACCCAGGGACATTTCTAAGGAGGTCTGGTCTGCTCTGAGAAGCTGTGTCTTGAGGTCTGACCCAGTGTGGAGAGCCTTGCTCCACATTTCCAAACCCCATGATGTCTCTCCTCACTCATCTGAGGTTAGCTTAGCTGGAGAACTGGCTGCACTCAGGCAAAGAGAGGTTTTCTTTGTTTTATTTTAGTAATCTAATACTCCTAAGTTCTCCATTGAAAACAGACACCCTCCTAAATTTTGTGCCAAGTCCAAGTGCTACCAAGATCACTCCAGATCTGCCCTGGGCCAGCTGTGAGGGTGTGTGGAAGCCCAGGGTCCTAGCGTCAGAGATTCAATCTCCCAGCCATGAAGGGCTGGTCCCAAGTAAAAGGAAGAGACTTTCAGGTTAAGGTGAGATGCTTGCTTCTCCCACGGAATTTTGCAGGCACATTCTGATTTATGTAAATTTATGTTACCCAATGGCCCATTAGCCCAATTACCTTACTTCAAGCCCTATTGCCCACATTTGGTTAGTCTCTAGAATATTCTTTCTCTGTCCCTCCATTGGCCCTAGTTTACTGCATTCCTCCACCCTGTTTCCCTATCTGCTGACCTGACCCTAACTACTCATTTGCACCCTTTTTCCCCATATCCATTGCACCCAAACCTTCAGCTCCACCCTCACTACCCCAAATAAATCCCAGTGCCCTCAGCCTACACCCTGTCTTTGTCTCTGGACCCTCTTGGGCCGGTTCCTGTACCAATAAACCCAGTTTGCTGGAGATCATATGAAGACCCATCCTGCCCATTCTGTCAGTTTTCTAAGGTAGCAGTGAGCTTTGGGCTTGTGAGTGCTGGATGCTCCAGGGGCCTCAGTAGAGCCATGATGCTGCACATGGCGCCCAAACAGGGACCAGATTCATTGAGGTCCCCGTGAGCATCTCCAGCGGTGATCCTGCCAGCCAGATGTCGCTGGAAGCTGTACACCTTTGGGTCAGCCACAACACTGAAGTGAGACTCACATTTTATTGAGTCTCACTGAAGTGAAGGTTGACAATCCCCTCAATATCCATGGGACCAACTTCACTGACAGCCCCACAAGCCCCACTTTGGCTGAAGATTGTGCCTGTGAGACTGAGAGTGAGTGACTGCGTGGCAGAGAGCTCACAGGGGTTCAGACTTTTGATTTTCTGCTCCAGTGGGTGGGCATTCCTCTTCCATTGGGGGCAGCTATGAGAAATACTCAGTCTCAAGCTGAAAAGGATGTTTTTTCTAAGTTTTGAAGAGTTTTAGATTTACAGAGGAGTTCATTTTCTGAGGGGAGTTTAAAAGTTATTGTTCACTGGTTATCTGAGGAGCTTCCTGATATTTCTGTTGATTCTATCTATCAGTTACTGTTTTGGGATGCTGTCAGGGAAAAGCTTTATATTTTACAAACACAAGGGGTTTTAAAAGTTGGGAAATTTTATCTGTTGTTGTATTCAATTTATAGGATCCTTTTATGAGTTCCTGTTTCCAACCCTTTGTCCTGCTTTTTTCAACCCACCCCCCAAGTTCCCGAACCCACGTTCCCTGAGAACAGGACTGGAGATGGAGCCCGCCCTTTGGCAGCCATCTGCTGCTTGACATCTCCCCTCCTTTTCTGTCCTCTCCTCAGGGTGGTCGTGGCCATGCTGCCCTGAGATATTCCCTTGCCCACATTCTTTCATTCCCTAGTCCTAATCCCCCTTCCTATAAATCACAAGGTGGCAATACTCCTGTGAGAGAGACTGCCATTTCACATTCCCTCCCGCCTTCATCCCCATTTCCTGCCTTTGCTCAGGTGCCTCCCCTGTGATGGGTCCCACCTTGACGTTGAGTTCCACCCCTGTGTCGGGTCCCTCCCCTGTCATTGGAAAGTTCCTCCCCAATGCGGGTACCGCCTCTCCACTTCCAGACCACTCTTCCAGTCCAGCCTCTTCCAGTTCCCACGTCACTGGAACTGGACATGGGGGCAACTGGATGGAAGCCATTTTGGCTACCAAAGGCCTTTGATACCAGGCATTGCCAGTTGGCCGAAAGGTCTGCGCCTCTCCCAGCAGACCTGCTTCCTCCACAGAGGAAGAGAGTGATAGCTTATCTGAGAGTGATAATGATGAGAGTGATTGGATGAGCCCAAGGGTTATTGGCAGAGGATGCAGAGAAAAGCCGCAAAGGAGGGGGACTGGGAGGTGGTATCCAATATTCAGGTGGCACCTGTGCAGTATAAGTAGGGGTCAAAACCTAAATGGGAATCTATTCCCCACAGGGAAATGAAGGACTTAGTAAAGGCTGCAAAGGATTATGGGAGGGGTTCTCCCCATTTTGACAATTTGCTGGATGTGCTGTTTACTGCCCACACGATGGTACCATCAAATTTAAAACAGGGTATGAAAATTATATTGTCACCTGCTGAGTTTATTTTGTGGAAAGGAGTTTGGATAAATAAAGTTAATAAGCTACCAAAAGGTTATGTTGAGGAAGAAGGGCGACAACACCTCACAATGAATCGCATTATCAGGGATGGAGACTATACTGGACTGCAATATCAGCCTGAAGACCTCCCCCAGTCAATACTGGAAGATCTCAAAGGTGCTGCATGGTCCACCCTCTTCCAAACATCTGACGCTTCTACATCCCACACTGACTTTGCTGACATTCGTCAGGGCCTGGACAAGAGCTATATCAAGTTTGTTGATCACCTCATGAAAGTGCTGGAGAAACAGGTAGACGATCAAAAAATCCAGGATTATCTTATAAGCAAATTAGCTTTCTGTAATGTCAGTATTGACTGCAGAAAGGTTCTACACACCCTCCCCCCTGATCCTGAGTCGACCATCGCTCAGAGGGTTGATGATTGCATTTGCCAGGCGGTCTCAGACCCTGACTCCAGCCTAGCCAAGGCCACTGGCCAGGGTGCAATGGAAGTGCTGGTTGCAGCAAACGTGCTTCCCCACAATACAGAATGTAATTAAGGCAGTGGAAACTGTTATAACTACTGGGAAACTGGACATGTAGCAAAAGGCTGTAAATACAAGAATAACAACCGTTCTCATTTTTCACAAGTCCTCAGTCCCACAGCCATTGCCCAAACTGTTCCTGAAGCCAACAGCACTACCAGCCCTCAGGAAACTCCCAGCAGAGCACAAAATGACCTCAAATATGAAGTTATTCCATCCCACCTTTCCATTGGTGATAGATGTCGTAGGTTACAATATAAAGATGTATTCTAGTCCCATCCCCAAGAGCTGTTGAAACCAGGAGGGGCATAGTTTTTTCTTATCTCCTGTTAATGGGTCCATCAATGCCTTGCCACATGACTCAGAGATAACTCCCTCCAGGAGCCATTTCTGTATAATGGACCCACCTCATGACTCACAGAATGATATCAGTCCAGTGTGAGATGCTCTGCCCAGGGGGGAGTAGTTAAGCATCCCCACCTGGATATTATCTGGGGTTTGGGACAAAACAAGCTGCCTTTCCACTAGATTTCCCAGAGGAACAGCTGCATTTTCCACTGGATTTTCAGAGGAAGACTACACCCTTCTACAGGATCAATGCTGCAACAAAACCACATCTGCCACTCCAGAAAGACTGCAGTCACCATTCTAATTGGACTGCTGTCAACACCATGACCAACAGAGTGCCAGGTTATATTCTGACTTTATCACTGTTTTTTTCTTTTGTATTATTGCATGCATTTTGTTGTTGGTTTTTTGGTTTTTTTCTTTTCCTAATAAATTGTATTTCTGACTTGGAGTCTCTCACTGGTTTTCCTTTCAAACCAGAACAAATGAAAACCTTGAGTGGGTTTCCTGAAAAACAAACCCACCTCAGAAGCCACCTGGTCAGTCCAGGCTGCCTGCAATGATGTCACCTTTCTAGAAGGGACAGTGTGAGCAGAAATGATCTCTGGAAGCAGAATTCTCTGAGTCTTGCAGCTGAATTCTCTGTCCCTGTCCTTTCCCTGGATCTCTGTTGCAGATGGAAGCTGCTGGTGCCATCCTCACCTTTAACCTCTCTCTTGAATGCAAACAGATGTTCCCAGGTATGTTGAGCAGGATTTGATCAATGTTTCTACAAAACTTTTGTGTTCCTCATGGAAAGAAGGGGCCATTTTGGCACTGAGGGGTGATGTGGAAGCAAGGAGTCAATTGTGCCCCTGGGCTGCCATGGAACCAAGGGGGCCATGGTGACACAGCAGGGCCACATGGATCCAGTGCTCCATTGTGACACTGTGGATCCAAGGAGACCATGGAGACACCCCCAGAGCCTCATGGAACCAAGGAGTCCATGGTGACCTAGCAGGGCTGCATGGAGCCAATGGTCCATGGTGACACTGCCCATCCAAGGAGGCCATTGTGACACTGGGGAAGCTCATGGAGCGAGGGAGGCCATTGTGACACTGAAGAACTTCATGGCACCAAATATCCATGGTGACACAGCAGGGCATCATGGGAACCAAGGAACCGCTGTTGGCAGTAGGGAAACTCATGGAACCAGGGGCCCTGTGGCACTGCAGAACCAACAGAGCTGCTGGACCTTGTCCCCTGGCTCTGCACAGCTCCTTGGGAGGCACGGCAGGAGCAGCACCCTGGGAGCCTCGGGAATGCCCCTCTGGGATCCATGGCACACACTGCCAGGGGCTGGAATTGCAGTTCCCAGCCAGGAAAAGATGTTCCTGCCCTGGAAGGCAAAGCTCTTAAGAAGGAGCCAACAGCCAAGTGGAGCAAGATCTTACAGTGACATTTCACTGCCAGCCTTCATAACTTCATCCATGGTTGTTGTAGCTCCTGGATTGGGAATGAAATCAGGGCAGGGTCTTTGGTGGGAGCTATCCTGGGTGAAGAGAGACACTGAGAGAGAAACGGAGCAGGCAAAGAAAGGCAGGAGAGAAAGGAGGACACATCCAGCTGAGAAGGAGGCACTCTGAAAAACAAAGTGGAACTGACTGAAAATGAATGGGACAGAAAGAAATAATTTTATAACGGTTTTTCCTATAAAACACAATTTCCACCCTTTGTCACAAACCTCCTCTCAGTGTAATTCTGCAAATCTGTCAGAAAGTTTTTTCATTCTGAGTGGATGTTCCTGGCTGCAGCCACAAGGAAACAGAGAATGGGGATTTTCCTGCTCCTGGGGAGTTTGACATCCTCAGCTGAGGAGAGGAGAAGGCACCAGAAGAAAAGGACAGCTGGGCTTCACCCTTCCACAAGAAAGAGACTGGGGGGAAATCTCTCATCCTGTCTGCAGCTGCTCCCACAGGGATGTGAGGGCTGATCCCAGAGCCCCAAGGGTCACAGTCAGGGCTGCCCTCAGGGAATGCTCACCTGGTATTGAGGGGCAGCATGGGAGCACCTGGATCTTGGAGCAGGTGCCTCCCATGGTTGGAAGTGCCTGAGGAGGGCTGGGATGATGCCAGGGACATCCTGCAGGGGCATCCCCCCTGTCCTGCTCTGGGTGAGCTCAGTCCAAAATGTGACCCTGATCCTGGCTTCAATCTCATTCCATGTTTAGACACACTCACAGTTCTGTATTTAATACCATCCCAGTGCCAGATGAGTCTTGCCCCAGACCCAATTCCAGCCCTTTCCTAAATCCTTAGCCTCAAACCAAATCCCCAGTTCAGCCATTCTGGGGATTTGGGGGTATCTCTGTCCCTCTGACCCTGATGATGTGTGGGTTCCAAGTTTCGTAGGTTCCTGCATACCTCCAGCTCAGTTGCCAGCAGGTTCCAATAAAAGAAAAGTGGAAACTTGGCCCAATATTGATTATTAAAAGGAAGGAAAAGGTCTGCGCAGCTGACACAAAGATGACAGGGACAAAGAGAAAAATTATTCTCATATTTGGCAAATCCCCCAAGCCTGGGAATACGGGAGGTATTTGGAAATTTACTACTGCAGCTGGGCTTCTTGTGGGACTTTCAACAGCCGTGTGTTCCTCACCATGGAGTGAAGAAACCTTGTCAGTCTCGCTGGTATCATTTGCTCCCTTTCCTCCAGTGATTTTAACAAAGTTTTCAAGGAAGGACAACCAAATATTTTCTTTACACTGGCCACAACCACAGCCATTTTCCTCACTATTTCTCCCATAAGTAGCTCAGAGGAGGCTGCATCAAAGTTTCCCAGAGATCCTCCAAGAGAACCGCCACCGCCTCAGAAAAGGGAACCATGCTGTTGTCAAATACACTTGGGGTCAGAGAACAGTGCCCTGAACTCACTGCGTCAAAATAATTTTGCAATTTGGTATAAGAATATTAGTAGAGAGATGCCTCTGCCCCAGTTAAGGTGCTACATGAGACCAAATCCAAGGTGGATTATATTGAAGAGTAAATGTGAGTAGAGAGAGAGAGATGGAAAGAAAGAGTAAAGCGGGGAGAGCAAGGGAGTGACAGGGACAGAGACCTCCCCTGGGGCAAGGCAAGTGTGACATTGTCCCCTGTGTGTGTGGCCTTCCCAGGGTGGGGGTTTTACACCTGAGCCAGTTTGGGTAAGAGGGGTGCTGTTCACCCCCTGAGCAGGGATTACCCCACTGTTTCAGGTTGCAATGGAAGATGGAACCAAATGCATGTTTTCAATCCCCATCTTCATCAACTGCTATAAACAGGTGGGGCAGTGTTCTTTATCTCTTGCATGACTCAGCCCTGATAACGCCCTCCAGGGGAGATATCTTCTGTGAATGGGCCATTGAGTGTCACTGCAGGATTGATCAAATTCCATCATCCCATTGTGGGATGCTCCGCCCAGGGGGAGGATCCAAGCATTCCTACATGGATATAAGCTGAGGCTTTCAACACCAGGAGCAGCTTGCCTACTGGATTCCCAGAGGACAAGAGCTCCAGAATCACCACTGTACCTTCAGAGGAAGACCAGACCCTTCTACAGGATCACTGCTTTGACAGAATCACATTCATCACTCCAACAGGACTGCAGCCACCATTTAATGGGACTGCTGCCACCACCCTGACCAACAGGGTGTCAGGTTATATCCTGACTCTGTCAGTTTAAGGCAGTGTTTCTGTATCATTGCCTTGATCTTCATTTTCTTATTAAATTGTAATTCTGACTTAGGCTCTCCCCATGGTTTGCCTTCAAACCAGAACAAAAGACAATGTGTGCACCCTTTGTTTTCTTCCCAGAACAGAATTTCCCATTCCCAAATCTTGATTGGATGGAGGAGGAGGCTGCGAGGAAGAGGAAGGAGCCCTGGGATACCCAGGCAGGTGAGGAGGAAGTCAGTGCCCCTTTCCCTCTCTCTCCTGCTCCATCTCTCAGCCCAGCACGGCCCCCAGCTCCAGGACAACCCTGCTGCCAACCCCGTCCTGCCAGGGATGCACTGGGGGGATCTCCTTCCCCTTCCCTCTGGCACGGAGACAAATCCCATCCTCTCCTTGTCCTTCCTCCCCCAGGGAAGAAGCTGAGGATGGAGACCACGGAGGACAAATCTCCACAGCAGAACCTCATGGAAGAGGCTGTTTTGAGTGTCTCCACAGTGCAGAATTCCAATGGGGAGGAAAATCCCCAGAAATCCCCTATGAGGAGGGGCTCCAGACCCAGCCTAGGGTCCTCCGAGGAGGAAAGACCCACCCTGTGCCAGGAAGGTGGACAGAGCTTCAGCCAGAGCTCAGAGCTGGTGGCTCATGGGCAGCTTCATGATGGGGAGAAGCGCCACAAGTGCTTGGAGTGTGGGAGGAGCTTCAGGCAGAGCAGCACCCTGATCAGCCACCAGATGATCCACACTGGGGAATGGCCCTGCAAGTGTGGGGAGTGTAGGAAGGGCTTCAGCTGCAGCTCCATCCTCATCATCCACCTGCCCATCCACACTGGGGAGAGGCCCAACGAGTGTCCTCAGTGTCAGAAGAGGTTTCGGACCAGTTCCAATCTCCTTCTGCATGAGCAGATTCACACCAATGAGAGGCCCTTCCTCTGCCCTGATTGCGGGAAGGGCTTCAAGCAAAACTCCCACCTCGTCACCCACTGGTGCATCCACACTGGGGAGAGGCCCTACGAGTGTCCCCAGTGTGGGAAGAGCTTCACCACCAGCTCTCACTTGACCCGACACCAATGGAACCACTGGTAAGGGAAGCCTTGCTAATGCCCCAGCTGCAGGAACATCTTCATGCACCACTCCAGCTTCATCCCCCATGGGAGAAACCACATTGGGAAAAGCCCTGGATATCCTTGTTCCCCATAGTCCATGCTGGGAAGACACCTGTGCCTTTTTCCTGCCCCTGCCAATGACCTGATGTTTGATGGAAGAACATGAGGGTCTGGCCATGGCCCTGTCATTACATTCACTCACACCTCAGGTCATTGCCAGGGGCAGGAAAGGGACTCTGTCTCTCTCTCTCCCTGAGGAGAAGGGTGTCCTTTCAAGCAGGGAAAATTGTGGCCAGGCAGACCCAGTGAGTTGTGTTGTAGTGTTCCCTGTAAAGATTGGGGGTTTTTTATCCCTTCTGTTATCAATATTGTTTCTGTTCCCCTTTGTTCCATATCTCGTTGTTGTTCCCAATAAATTGTTCTTATCCCAGCCTGGGATCTTTGCCTTTTGTGCTTTCCATGGGAGGTGGGAGGGCAGCGAGGGCAGCACGGTTTTAGTGGGAGCAAGAAATTGGGGAATCCCATTCCTGAACCCCGACCCATGGAAACCGAGCATCCCAGCTGGTCCCAGCCCTGGTGGCCATGGCAACCAGCCCTGGCATGGGGTCTCCATGGAGCTGCCGAATGGGACTGAGCATAGCAAAGGGGGCTGGTGATGGTTGCCATGGAAACTGACCATAGCAACAGGGGCTGTGATGGTTGCCTGCTAAGGATCAGATTTGTCACAGGCCCTCAGAGGGGTTCCATGGAGACATTCCAAGAGTCTCCAGGCTGTTCCAGAGCTGGAATGTCACAGGCACAGACAGGGGCTCCATGGAGACCTCCCAGGCATTTCTGGGGATGGTAAAGAGCCCTGTGGTCAGAGGCAGTCACAGCCATTCCATGGTGACATCCCAGGGGACCTTGGGCTGTAAAGGCACCGATCTGTCACAGGCACTCATGAGGGCTCCACGGTGACATCCCAGGAGTCCCCAGGCTGCCAAAGAGCCGGGATGTCCCAGACACTCACAGGGGTTCCTGTCATGGGCACAGTGGGAGCTTCAGGCAAAGTTTATTAGAGAAGCTCCTGTTGGGTCGCGAAATACAGAAAGGATCTCCAATAGCCCCCACAGATCCGCAAATGTCACCGTTCAATCGGAGATGACACGGACTCAGATCAGAAGGCTAAGGGCTAAAAGCCTTCCATATTTTCAATCCTCTTCTTTTATATCTTGGTTTTCTACAAGTGGACCTCATTGGTCATTTAATCAACACATTTCACATGATTGGCCAATTAAGACAACACCCTTCAGTAAACAACTTCATGGAAAAAAGCCAACTTATTGCTAACATTGTCAGGGCACCAGTTATTGATGCTTGTTCTATGTTGGGCCTTTCTGGGGGCTCCCTGGATGGGGGAAACCCTCTTGTAGCAGTTCTGTGCCAGGTTAAAGGAGACACACGGAACTTTTTGGTCTTCAGCTGCTTGTTTATTGTTATCTTATCTCAAGTTTTACATGCTGTGCACACCAGGCTCTGTGCACTGTAAAAACACCGCAAAATGGCCCCAGAATATATGCTTTCAATGCTTTTTAAAGTTGTCTCCTCCAATTAACTCTTAAAACATACATTATTTCTACTTATCTACCAATAACTCATCCCTTGACTGTCCACACAACATCTGCACTGTGCTTTCCTTGACCAATCACCCTGTGGCACCAACAGTGCAAAAAATGGAGCAGATGAAGAACATGGGGACTACAACCAAATTCCTGCAATTTGCTTCCTATCTACACCATACTAAAAATCCCAAAACCTAAATTTCTCACCCAAGTGACATAGTATACTACTCTCTATTATCGATTTCACACTTTGGTAAATTCTAATCTATCTCAAAGTCCTGGAAGTCCTCTCCCTGGGCGAAGGTTAAAGGCAGTGTTTCTCTGGAGGTCACGACCCCTCAGAGCAGACAGAGAAATATTCCCTGTGCCCTGGATTCCCACACATTTAACCTAAAATCCTTTAACCCTTATCATGTGAAGTTACCCAAAAGTGTTTCAGGTGAAGTAGGAGTAGAAGGAGAAGAAATAGAGATCAACAGAGAGACAAAAGATCCATAGAAAGACACATGCATAGGTACCAAATGCTGGGGTTCCAGCATTGCTGACAGAGGAATCTCAGGAGAAGGCAGGATCCAGACCCTGGCTTGGCCTTGTGCTTTAAACCCCCTGGGCATTCATGGACCCGCCCCTGGGGTGGGACTGCCAGTTGTTTGTCCAATCAGAGCCAGGGTAGGCACCAGCTGCCAGTGTGTGACTGATTGAAAGCTCAGCCGGATAAGAGCTGGGTTAGCACTGCCCCTGCTGTGTGATTGACAGCTCTGCCAGGTCAGGACCAGGGTGGGAAGCCCACCACAAACCAAGGCCTGACCCGGCCCTGGCCCCACACGGGCATTCCGAGCATCCCAAGGTGTCTCGGGACATCGATCTCATCCAGCCTCTGACAGCGACCACGGTGACACTGCAGAACCTCATGGAACCATGGGTCAGTTGTGACAATGGAGATCCAAGGAAACTATGGTGAGACTGTGGAATCCAGGAATCATGGAATCAAGGAGACCATTGTGCAAATCATGGACCCTATGGAAGCAAGGATCAATGATCAAACTGTGGTTTGATTGTGATTGATTTAAAACAGAAACAAGGAGCCATTGTTTCACAGTGGGGCTGCGTGGGGCCAATGGACCCTTGTGACTCTGTTGGGGCTCATGAAACCAAGAAGCCATTGTGACATTGCCAGACCTCATGGAATCAAGGAGACCATTGTGACAGTGTGGGGACCCATGAAGTCAAGGGAACATGGAACAGCTCTGCCTGGTTTGGACTCCTGGGGGCTGTCTGACAGGTCCCAGTGAATTTGACATGGCAAGGGCCACTTCCCATCTGAGCGTGAAGCACTGGGGCTCTGTGCTTTTATTCCTATGGGAAAGAACTGTCTTTCTTGTCTAGGCACCCATGGCCAAAATTGGGGTTCTGCATCTAAAATTCCCTATATCCAAGGGTTTCTCCCAGACAAAATCTGCCCGTACAGTCAAGTCTGGCTAGACTTAGCCTCTGGTGACTGCCTCTCATCTGCCCCTGCACCACTGGGGCTCACTTGTTTCCTTCCTATGGAGACCATTGTGACACTGCGGAGCATTGTGGAACCAATGGGCCATGGTGACACTGCAGGCTCTTGTGGAACCTGTTCCACTGTAGGAACTTGTGGAACCAAGGGGAACATTGTGACCCTGCAGGGTACCATGGATCCAAGGGGCCACTGTGACACTGTGGGGCCTCGTGGAACCAAGGACATCATTGTGTATCTGTTGGGCTGCATGGTCCCAAGGGGCCAGTGTGAAGCAGCAGGGCTTTGTGGAACCAAGAAGCCATTGCTGCATTTCAGGGCCTTGTGGAGCCAATGGGCCGTTGTGATCCTGTGAGGCACTGTGGATCCATGGAGAGCATTGTGGCATTGCAAGGCCCCATGGAATCATGGAGACTAGTGTGACACTGTGGGGCCTCATGTAAGGAAGGGGTGATTATGACACTATGGGAACTTGTGGAAACAAGTGAATCATTGTTGCACTGCTGGGCCCCAATGGAACCAAGGGGCCATGGTGACACAGAGGGGCTTCATGGAACCAATAGACCATTATGACACTGTGGGCCCTTGTGGAACCATGGAGACCATTAAGATCCTTAAGGACTTGTGTAATCAAGGGACCATTGTGAGACCTGAGGGCATCATGGAAGCAAGAGAACCATTGTGACACTGCAGGGCCCTGTGGAATCAAGGGAACATGAAATAGGTGTGGCTGCCTTGGCCTCTCAGGGGTCACCTCACAGGTCTGGTTGACCTTGGAATCTGGAAGGCCACTTCCATCTGTCCCTGAAACACTGGGGCTCTGTGCTTTTCTTTTTATGAAAAAAAACTCATCCCTCTTCTCCAGGCACAAATATCTGAAATTAGGACTCCACATTGATAATTTCAAAAACCTAAGTGTTGCTCCAAGCAAACCTGCCAGGACAGACAGGTCAGGCTTGCCTTGGCCTCTGGTGGTTGCCGTTCATCAGCTCCTGAAATATGGGGGCTCAGTGCTTTCCCTCCTATGGAGACCAATGTGACATTGGGAGCCTTGTGAAATGAAGGGGCCATTGTGACACTGCAGAGAACCATGGATCCAAGGGTCCATTGTGACACTGTGGGGCCTTGTGGAACCAAGGACATCTTTGTGGCTCTGTTGGGCTGCATGGTCCCAAGGGGCCAGTGCAAAGCAGCAATATGGGAGTTAGCCCAGCTGTAACTCAGAGTCAGCCAGATTTTATCCTGGAAGAATTGGGCGTGAGTTTCAAGCCCTAGGAATCCTTGGTTTAACTTAGGGTGAGCTTGAGAGTTCCCCCATAAGCCTTTAGTGTTGTTATGCTAAGGTGTCCAAGTTCTACTCCCCTATTGGTTTATTGGTTACTTGTTTCTTCTATATGGTTATTGTTCTAGGTTTCTATCCCCAAGTGTTGTTGCTTCCCCTTTGTCTCAGGTCTTAGGATCCTGCCCCTCATGCTGTGCTCGACTTCCCCATGTTTATTGTTTTTCACCCTGTTATTATAGTTCCTTTTAAACAACTCCATTGATCCTTCTCCTTTTAATATTTGCCGCCCTTGCCCTGAAGTCAGGGAACCAGAGAGGTTTGTCACAGCCACCCTCATTGTGACCTTTGGCGCCCGAACAGGGACCATGACATTCAGGGCTCCCTGTGTCAGTCACGTCAGCTGGGGCTAGCTGATGGATAGGCCAGCGCTCCCCGGGATTTTGGATTGTGCTGGGCCCAGGGGATTCATCGTGGTTCAAGGGACCTTGGCCAGAATCTGCAGGGACAACGACAGTTTCACCTGCTGAGGATAGCAGGTGGGTTTGGGTAAACGCAAGTCATTTATTGCTCATTTTGCCACTCTGTTTTTACAATGTGCACCCAAATCCCAATATTGATTTGGTGTGTTCTGGTGTCTGTTCCCCCTAAGGTGGAGAAAGAGAAAAATGGGCAGCCAGGTGTCCAAAGTAGAAAGGAGCATATATGGATGCTTTATGTTAATTCTCAGTGATCATGACAAAATATTTTCAAAGAACGAATTGAAATCAATCATGTGGTGGATCATTAAAACTTTTCCAGATGCCCCTGAGCCTGACTGTCCTCCCTCGATCTTGGCTCCTCCACTTCCTGCTACCACAACCTTCTCTTCCACCCTGAATGAACCTCCAGACTCCACCCCCACAATTGTGGGTCATGCCAACACTTTCAATCATTCCACCTCCACGCTGGTCCGTTCCTCCAGAACTCCACCCTGGAAGTCCTCCATCCTAAAACAAGGCCCTTCCTCCCCAGCACGTGACAAAATGGCAGAGCCCTTTGCCTCACCCTCCGGACACTATATAAGCCCATGGTCAAAAATACTAAACCCAACTGTCACACTGATTCTAATCCAAATGTTTCTGCTCCAAGTTATTCTTCTCCCCAGAAGACAGTTTGGATTCCTCAGAGCCACCTCACCCCTTAACCCCAGAATATCCCTACGAAAGGATATGGAAAGAAGTAGTTAAGGAAGGAGACTGGCAAATAGTCTCAAAACTCCTCGTTTCCCCCGTATGTTATAAAAAAAAGGGGCAGAATCCCAGGTAACAGCCATTGGTTTATGGAGAAATCAAGGATCTGTGTAGGGCAGCTAAAGAACATAGAAAGGACTTCCTTGTTTTAATGTCCTAATGAGCACCATGTTTACAGCACATGTCTTAACCCTCTATGATTTAAATATATTATGACCATGTTGTTGTCACCTACAGAATACACCCTGTGGGAAGGGGGATGGAAGCATTTACTAAATCAATAATTAGCAGACTATGCTAATAAAGAGGTAAGGATGGAGCTGACAATCAACCATCTAGCTGGAGAAGGACAACACAGCCTACCAGATGAACAAGCACCAGGTATCCCCAGAGAAGTATTGGATGATATCAAAGAGATGGCTTTGCAAGGTTTAATCCAGGTATCTGATGGTAGCACCCCCAGTTTGGACTGCCTTGGGTGGCTGCAGCTAAAGCTTTAGGACAGTTAGACCACCTTGGGTGCCTGTTAAGTAAGCAAACCAATGCTGCCTCCCTCACACTGAGTGGCCTGCTCTCAGACACAGAGACCATCAGACATGCCACCTTGCAGAACAGCAATAGAGTTTTTACTCTGGGCACATGGGCATGGCTGTGTAGAGTCTGAGGGATGTGTTGCATGAACCTCTCCAGCCACAGCGAGTCAATCCACAAGAGCATTCAGGTACTGAAGGAAGGGTTCAAGAAGCTGCAAGTGGAAAACAAATACTGTGTCAATAATCTCTTCCAGTCCTGAGGACTAAGGGGTTGGATGATGTCTACTTAAACAGAAATATTAATTCTCTGAGTAGTTTTTGTTATATTGTCAATTGTTCCAGGTTTGTTTGGTTGCTTTTAGAAAGTCTTACAAAATGCTTTCAGTTCAATCTTTGTTGTGAAACAGAAAGAGGGAAGATACCCAACATAGGCTCCTCATGGACTCCTTGGAGGAGAGAACTGGAGGCCAGGATGGCACAAAAACCTTTTGGACACTCAGTGTGGAAAGGAAAATCTTTAAAAGTACCTAAAAGTATTCTTAAATCCATAAAGTACATTAAAAACCTTGAATATCTCAAGGCATTAATGAGCTCCACTGACTTTCAGCACAAAGCTCTCAAGGGACTCATTAAAGCAGATAATTGGGGCCATGACTGCACAAAACTCTCAGAGACTCCAAGGCAAAAGCCAAAGCCAAAGTCCTTTGAAAAACCTGCAGTCCCTGCAGGGAGCATTCAGGAGCCCCCAGGGCCATTGCTGAGCAAGGCTCCCCAGGGACTCCTTCCAGCAGATCCTTGAGGCCACTGGCATGTGGGCTAGGGGGGGATGCTGAGGGCAGGACAAGGGGCTGACAGTGCCCAGCCTGGCTGGGGCTGTGCCAGGAGGCCCCAGGGCCTCAGGACAAGGTGTCTCCTCCCAGCCCTTGGTGGCACAGACCCTGCTGTGGCCCAGGGCACCAAGACTTGGCTTCTCTTTGTCCCCACCTGTCATCACTGCCTGCAGCTCTCTGCTCTGCCTGGGGCCTGGGGACACTTTCTCAGTCGTGTCCCTCAGTGGGACCCAATAAAAGTCCAAGAAAGTTTGGAGTTGGATTCTGCCTTGGAGTTCTGCAGAGGTTTCTTCAGCTCCCTCTCAGGGACTGATGTTCAGGGCCTGAGCACAAAGCCCCAGAGGCTCATTAAAGTCCTTGTGCTGTGTCTGTGCTGCTGAGCTGGGCTGGGCTCCTGGCACACAGGCAGCTCCTGGTAACCAAGCAAAGCTTCAAAAGCACATTTCTCTTGATGAGCAGCTCTTCTGCCAGCCCAGCAGGGCTGGGGCACTGCCTGCAGCCAGCCCGGGCACAGCACAGAGGCACAGAGAGCTTCAATCAGTCAGGGCTGGGAAGGTGCTGAGAAGTGCCTGGGGCACAATCACTGCCAGCCCCTGGCACAGGAACCTCTGGCTGCAGGACAATGCAGCTGCAGCTCTTGCAGTGATCTCCTAAAGCTGGAACATCCCAATGCCTGCAGAGCCTGTGAGTACATTCTCTGATTGTCTCTTGTGCAGAGCAGCCAGGGGTGCCCAGGGCTGTCGTGCAGAGCAGGGTCCTGCAGCCCAGGGCGCTGTGCTGGGGCAGGGACTCTGCTGCCTGCCAGGGACAGCTCTCAGCCAGCCCTGGCAGCTGCTCCCAGCACTGGGGGACAAGGTCTGGGTGGGGGGAGACAGCTGGTCAGGCTTGGAAGTGTTCTCCTTGTGTGGGGAGGATGCTGCATTGTTAAGGGCTGCTCCCAGCATGGCATTTAACTGCAGAACATTTACAAGTAGATTATACAGGGAGCACAGCAAGGCAGGGGCTGCATAGAAGGGAAAATCATCTACAGCTCTGTGTTTCCTGAATGGGATATTGCACATAGATTTTAATCTTTCATTTCCGGTTGAGAAAAAAAATAAAAATTTTTCTCAGATCTTACTGAACCAGGCATTGACAGAAATCAGCACAGGACCCCTTTCAGGCAGCATCAGTGTCGCTTTTCCATCCTCCTCAGGGTTGCTCTGACGTTGCCATCAGAGCCTGCAGAGCCAGAGCTGCCCCTGGGCAGTGCCTGAGCTGGGAGGGGTCTGCAGGGCAGAGCTGAGCCCCCAGGGCTGGGCTGGGCTCTGGCAGCACTGGCAGGGCCCAGCCCTGGGCACAGGGAAGCAGCTGCTGGCAGGGACAGCTCCAGGCAGCAGAGCCCTGGGCAGGCAGTGGGGGGAAAGTGCCCCCAGACTGTGCTGGGATATTTCAAGTCCTCTCCAAACCCAACTATTCCATGATTACTTTTTTTACAGATCTCCATGCCAAGGCACCACAAATGTCCAACAGCAGCTCCATCAGGCACTTCCTCCTGCTGGCATTGGCAGACAAGCGGCAGCTGCAGCTCCTGCACTTCTGCCTCTTGCTGGGCATCTCCCTGGCTGCCCTCCTGGGCAACGGCCTCATCATCAGCGCCGTAGCCTGCGGCCACCACCTGCACACGCCCATGTTCTTCTTCCTGCTCAACCTGGCCCTCAGCGACCTGGGCTGCATCTGCACCACTGTGCCCAAAGCCATGCACAATTCCCTCTGGGACACCAGGAACATCTCCTACAAAGGATGTGCTGCACAGCTCTTTTTTGTTGTGTTTTTCATCTCAGCAGAGTATTTCCTCCTGACCATCATGTGCTACGACCGCTATGTGTCCATCTGCAAACCCCTGCACTACGGGACCCTCCTGGGCAGCAGAGCTTGTGCCCACATGGCAGCAGCTGCCTGGGCCAGTGCCTTTCTCTATTCACTGCTGCACACAGCCAATACATTTTCCCTGCCCCTGTGCCATGGTAATGCCCTGGGCCAGTTCTTCTGTGAAATTCCTCAGATCCTCAAGCTCACCTGTTCAAATTCCTACATTAGGGAACTTGGTCCTCTTATGGGTAGTGCTTTTCTGTTTTTTGGGTTGTTTTGTGTTCATTGTTTTCTCCTATGTGCAGATCTTCAGGGTCGTACTGAGGATCCCCTCTGACCAGGGACGGCAGAAAGCCTTTTCCACCTGCCTCCCTCACCTGGCCGTGGTCTCCCTGTTCATCAGCACTGCATTGTTTGCCTACCTGAAGCCTCCCTCCATCTCCTCCCCATCCCTGGATCTGGCCCTTTCAGTTCTGTACTCAGTGGTGCCTCCAGCCCTGAACCCCCTCATCTACAGCCTGAGGAACCAGGAGCTCAAGGCTGCAGTGTGGAGACTGATGACTGGATGCTTTCAGAAACATTAAACTGCTCGCCAGTTTCTGCAAATCATTTGTAATAAAAGTTATGTTCTATACTTTCTGTTGGTTTGCTTGTGGGGCATTTTGCTCTGAATTTTAGTTTTTAATATTTTCAACAAATAAATGTCATTGTTTGTTCCATTACCCATTTTCTATCTCTCCACCTTCCCTGTGGCCACAGAGTGTGTCAATGAGGGGCTGTGCTCTCAATGGCTTTAAAGATCTAAAAGATCTCCCAGCAGAGTTTTCTGCAGAGATGCCCTTTTGTTGCCTTCTCTGGAGCTGCAGCAGCAATGTCTGTGTGCAGAGCTGGGGCAGATCAGTGCTGGCCCAGCAGCTGTGCCCAGCAGCAGCAGCAGCACTTGGTGTTGCCAGTGCTGCTGCCGTGGCCCTGCCCCGCTGCCCTGGTGGCCCTGGTGTTGCTGCAGGGCCTGAGTGCTCTCGGGGCCGGGCACAGCCCTGGGGGTGGCAGTGCCGGGGCTGCAGCAGGGACAGGCCATGGGCACTGCTGGGGCAGCGCTGCCGCCTCAGGCCAGGCCCTGGGGGCTCCAGGCTCCTTGCCCAGGCTCTCTCAAGAACACGGCCAGGCCAATGCTCAGCACAGAAAACCCCCGTGAGCAGCCCCAGGCTGGCCGTGGGCAGGCTGGGGGCAAACAGCATGGCTGGGGCTCTGCAAGGGCCCTGGGGCACACGGGAAGGAGCAGCAGAGCAGGGGCTGATCCATCCCCAGTGCGCTGCACAGCCCAGGGCAGCGTCCCAGAGCGTCCTGATGGAGCTGCCAACAACATCCCCCCTCTGCAGCCCTGGCCTCTCCCCCAGCTCACACAGGTGCCCCATCCTTGCAGGCACAGACACGGCAGCACTGGCTCAGCAGCCCCTGTTTGCATTGCACACAGCAGGCAGGAGCACCCCCATGCTGTTGCTGTGGGGACATGAACCTGAGGGAGCACAAATGCCATCAGCCCCTGGGGCCAGCAAGGGCTGGGGGACACCAGGGAAAGCACTCAGCTTTGTCCTGGCCTCTGCAGTCAGCCACAAAGTTTGTTCCCATCAGCTGGGAGTTTCCTGTCCCACTGCAGACGCTGTTGCTCAGAGCCAGGGCTGCCTGGCAGCCACCCCGAAACTGCCCTGAGCATTTCCTTGGCTTCACCTTAGATTTCTTCACTCTTCCCTGGTAGAAATGCAGACTGCTGTTCCCTCCCCTGCAAACAGCCCATCCCTGTTTGCCCTTTCCTCTCCTCCCCCACTCCCCATTGCAGTTCCTGACTTGGCACTATGGGAATGTCCCTTGGGCAGCAGGATCATCCTACAAGTGCTGCAGGAATTGTCTGCAGGCTCCTGCAGTGCCTGCTGCTGCTCCCTTGCCAGAGGCACCCCAGGCCAGGGGGGCACATCTGGGCTGCTGTGTCTGCCTCTGGGGCTCCCTGTTCTGGGCAGTGAGGAGGAGCTGCAGAGGCTCTGCAGGACTGACAGGATGGGCTTTGGGGCTGGCAGGAGAAGCTGAGGGACCTGGGCTGCTGGAGCTGCTGAAGAGGAGGCCCAGGGCTCCTCCTGCAACTGCTCCAAGGGTGGTTTCAGAGAATCCCAGAATCAGCAAGGCTGGAAAAGAACTTGGAGATCATCAAGTCCAACCTGTGCCCTGACACTGCCTTGTGTCCCCTGAGCCTCCTCTGCTCCAGGAAAAACAGCGCCAGTTCCCTCAGCCACTCCTCACAAGACTTGTGCTCCAGACCCTCACCAGCCTTGTTGCCTTTCTCTGGACACGCTCCAGCCCTGCCAGGTCCTTCCTAAACTGGGGCCCCAGGACTGGACACAGCACTCGAGGTGCTACCCAACCAGTGCTGAGCACAGGGGAAGAATCTCTGCCCTGCTCCTGCTGGCACACCATTCCTAATCCAATGGAGTGCCAGGGGTTGGATGAGGGAAATCAGTGGGAGTGGGTGGGGACAGAGTCTGATTGACTGTCAGCCATAAAGAATCTTGATCTTCATATTTATTCAAACTGCAGGAGGAGGTACCTGGATTCAATATCAACTGGACATTGCACATATTAATGTATCAAAGAGAAAAGAAAACATAAACAGGACCTAAAAAATCTTTTATCACTGTCTTTTTAAATATCATGTATTCACTTTGAATACACTACTTAACTACAAATTATTTGGAAACTGAAATCAAATTATTCCCAGAGGCTTGGCTTGTTAAGCTGTTCTGAATGTTAATGAGCCCTGGGACACTGAATTCCTGCACTGAAGAGCTGAAGGCTGAACAAGCCTCTGCAGCAGGAAAATTCAGCAGCAGCCTCCAAGGTGCTGAGGATGTCAGCAGCCCCCAGTGAGGCCATCCCTGCCCAGAGAGCGTGGGGGAATGGGCAGACAAGGAGAGCGTCCCTGGGGCTGGGGCAGCACAACTCAGAGGCACCAGCGGCTCCAGCTGGGCAATGGAGTGTGGGATGTGGCTGGGAAAGCCCTGCCTGGGCTGGGCCAAGCAGGACAGACAGGCCCTGACTCCCATCCCCCAAACAACTCTCTCAGTGAGACATTTAAAAGGAATTAAAACTTTTTGTGTACTCTGAGTTAGATGCACAAAGAAATTACAACAAGAAATTCTTAGGAGCTCAAAACAACTAAACAGATTTTACTGGTAACTTCAGAAAATCAAAGAAATTTTCACAAAAGGTTCCAAAGGACATTCAATCAACAAAAAACACTTCTCAAAGCTTTAGTTTGGCTTATTCAACTTCACTAACTCTAAGTGTGTTCAATATTAAGTTAATCAAAATTTTCAATAGGACAAAAATAGAAGAAGTATTTTTCTTTTTCTCTCTCACAAGGAGAGAAGGAAAAATAAGATTCAGAGAAGCATACACACAGCTACCAACTCCTGGATTCCGGCAGTGTTCAGATGGAAATTCCAGGAGGATGTAGCGATTGTAGGATGTTTGCTTGCCTTCTGGTCAGCCTTCAATACCCCTTGGTCTCCCTGTGCCCTTTCCCCAGGTGGGGCTTGGGCTCATTTGGTCCCTCAGGAGCTGGGCTGGGGCTGCAGAGGTGGCTGTGGAGCATTGCCTGTGCTGTGCCAGGGACTGGCAGCCACTGCTGGGCTGGGATAGAGGTTCTGGGGGGATTGGGGTTCCAGGGCAGGGCAGGGCTGGAGTTCCAGGGCAGGGCAAGGTTGGACCTGCCCCTTCCTCCCCGGCACACGAAAAGTTTTGAGCCAACAATCTCCTCCTGTGTGTCACAGTAGGGAATTTTGAAGGTGCAATCCAAATTCTGATTATGGGCCCCTGGCTGAGAAGTGCAGTTCTTTTCCATAGGAAAGAAAGGATGCAGCCCCATTGCTTCAGTAGCAGATGAGAAGTGATCCTCAACATTCCAAAGTCAGCCTGACCAGTCAGGTGGCTCCTGGGAGGCCAAACCAGCCAGATCTGTTTTGTGTTCCCTTGCTTTTATGGGCCCTGAAGTGTCACAATGACCCCTTGGTTCTATGGGGCCCCACAGGGCCACAATGGCCTCTTGATTTCAAGAAGACCAGCAGTGTCACAATGGACCCTTGGTTCCATATGGCCCCACAGTTTGGCAGTGGTCTCAACATTGCCATGAGGCCTTGCAGTGTCACAATGGTCTCCTTGGTTTCCCAGACCCCACAATGTCACAATGACCTTTGGACCCTGGGGGTTTGCGCTGTGACAATGGTCTCCTTTGGCTCCACAGTGTCACAATGAACCATTGATAACAGGAGGCCCCTCTGTGTCACCCTGGAGCTTTGGCTCCATGCAGCCCTGCAGTGTCACAATGAGCCCTTGGTTCAATGGAGTTCCATAATGTCACCATGGCCCCTAGATTCCATGCAGCCCTGCCATGTCACAATGGTCTCCTTTGGTTGCCCAGTGTCACAATGCTTTGCTGATGACACGAGGACCTGCAATGTCACAATGGACCTTTTCTTCCATGCAGCCCTACAGTGTCACAAAGGCCTCTTGGTTTCACGAGGCCCCACAGTATCACAATGGTCCTCTTGGTTCTGTGGGGACCTCGAGGTCACAATGGTCTCACTGGTTCCATGAGGCATCGCAGTGTCACAATGCTTTGCTTCTTCCATGGATCCTCATAGTATCACAATGGTCTCCATGATTCCATGAGTCCCCTCAGTGTCACAATGGCCCCTTGGTTCCATGATGCTGTGAGGTCTCTCAATGATGTCTCCATGGTTCCATGAGGCCTTGAAATGTCACAAGGGACCTTTGGTTCCATGCGGTCTCAGAGTGTCACAATGGTCCCCGGGTTCCACGAGACCCCAAAGTGTCACAATGGTCTCCACAGTTCCAGGAGGCCCTGCAGTGTCACAATAGACCCTTGGTTTGATGGGGGCTCACAGTGTCATGAGGATCCCTACATTCCATGGAGACACACGGCGTCAGTACCGTCCCCTTGGTTCCATGAGGCCCAGCAAAGTCACAGTGCTCTCCATGATTCCATGAGGCCCTACAGTGTCACAATGGTCCCTTGGTCTCACAAGGCCCCACAGTGTCACAATGGTCCCTTGGTGTCACAGGGCCCCACAGTGTCACAATGCTCCCTTGGTTCCATGGGCCCTGTGCTGCTGCATTCCCCCCTCCCCTTCTCAGCCCGCCCTGCCAGCTGAGAAATGCTCCTTGGGGCTC
>WSPJ01000103.1:0-65889 GCA_009764595.1 Geothlypis trichas
AATAACAAGGTCCACCCTGCGGTGGGCTGGTATTCCATTCCAGGCTCTATCTCCACAGATTAGAAATATCCCTGTGGGTAATTTCTTAGGTGTAATAATACTAGAGCCCTTACACGGGTCGTAAAAGCTGTTTGGATACTATTTCTGGGTTTAGAGAAGAATCCAAAGTAGCCCATGTCTGTTATTGCTGCTTCATCTTTTGAAAATTAGAGTAATCAAAACTGAACCACCCACCGTTGGAAGTGCCGGTCATACTAGCATTTGCACTTCCAAAAGATCTAACTCCTCAGGTGGAGAATGCAAAGGAGTATTAAGTGATTGAATTAGTAGGCATTGACGGTAGCCGTCACTCTGACTAGCAGTATACCCTTTTTGTTGTGGGCAATTTAATATTCAGCATATTGTGCATGCACAAAGCGCGGTCATCAATAAACCTGCAGAATTCTTGAGGAGACCATACTGGAAGTCCTACCAAACATGTTCGAAATGGGTTAGTAACTCCTCCAAGACTGAGACAAAGCGATGACTGATTAATTTGTCTAGCAAGTGTTATCCATACATTATTTCTAGGTTGATTAAACTGTGCCACCTTTAATTCTTCAGCTACGACTATACCAAACAATACAATAAAAGTGAACCTCATTTTTCTGCTTTTGAATTAGCCTTCTTTTTCTTCTCAGTTTTTAACCTTACTGTTCCCGACACCTGAAGGCCGCACCTTGTAACCTTCTAATGCAGTTGTCTAATGCCTGATTGGGATCTCCTCTTACAGGACCTACAATAGAACGTTGTGTTAAAGGCACCAGTTTTCTACACCGTACAGAGGCTATATATGATGCACTTTGAGCTTTAACCCTTTTCAAAATATGCTGTACCTCCCACCGATAATAGGCTAAGATTTTCTGCTCATGAGATTCATAAAGGTTTAAAGCTGATGCAGTGTCTAGCCCTGTCTGATTCCGTAGTGCCCGCTCCCAGTTATGTTCCCAGGTATGTCTATAATTACAGGTTGTACACCATAATGGAAAAGCAACGACTGATCCACCCAAAAGGTTTTATCACAACCCCCACAACACAGTGCAACCCAAGCAGCACAATAGGGGCTGTTACATCCAAGGCAGTTCTCTTTTGCCGGTCCTTTTATGTGGAAGGATGATAATGATTCAATAATGTCAATCAGTTCCCTGGTTGTCCGGCAACGGTGAGTTATGGCCCTGTCGATCGCCTTCGAGTGTCCCTTCAGCTGAAGAAGTAGTGGTCTCAGGATCAGGAGCAGCTTCTTCTCCAGACGGTTCTTGTCCTCTTCTGTGAGTCGGTCCAGCAATCGCTGCATCAAGAAACAGGTTTAGTCCACTTTGCAGGTACCCACAACGCTCCTGTAGGGGTGGAAACACAAAGATATCCCCTTCCCCAGAACAGGACCTTAGCAGGATCTTTCCATATCCCTGTCTTGGGATCTCGGTATTTTACCCATACTTCTTTCTCCTGTTCACCAATTTCTGGTGGCTTATAGTGTAATTCTGCTGGGGGTTTCCCTACATCTCCAAATACACATAAATGATTAATTACAAATAAGCTTTTTAATAGTCTGGCGTGAGGGTCAGTTACTTCCTCATGCTTGGCTAAGTACTTCTTTAAAGTACCATGTGCCCTCTCAATGATGGCCTGTCCTGTTGGAGAATTTGGAATACCTGTCACATGCTCAATACCCCAATTTCTTAAGAATTTTCCTATCCTTTGACTGGTATATGCAGAGCCATTATCTGTTTTAATTCTTTTTGGTGTACCCATCACTGCAAAACAACTGTACAGATGTCTTTCTACATGTATAGCCTTTTCTCCTGTCTGGGCTGTTGCCCATATATATTTGCTGTAAGTATCAACAGACACATGTACATACTTTAGTCTGCCAAAACTAGGGATGTGTGTAACATCCATTTGCCATATTTCATTTGTTTGTAGGCCTCGTGGGTTTACCCCTAGGCCTAACCCACTGCCCTCATTATGGTGACTACAAGTAGGGCAAGCCCTCACAATAGCTTTTGCTTCTGAATATGTTATCTTAAATTCTCTGCTTAAGCCTTTTGCATTCTGATGAAACATTGAATGGGCCTCTCGAGCCAATTGGTGACCTGAGAAAGGTGTGCTTTGGGTAATGGTAACTAATCTATCTGCCCTATCATTCCCTTCACCTAAGCCAACCTTCCATTTATGACTTCTAATATGAATTACGGCATAAGCATTTTCCCTGGATCTTGCAACTCTCTTTAACTGCAATAACAGTTCATACAGTCTTTGATTTTGAACCTCTTTTATGGAAGCATCTTCAATTCTTGCTGCAACTCCTGCTACATACAGAGAGTCTGTAACAACATTCAAAGGTTCTTTTAGTTGTGACATTGCCCATACCACTGCTAACAGTTCCATGGTTTGTAGGCTGTCCACTGCTTCTACTTGCAGAATATGATGTTTCCATACTCCATTTTCTTGCCAGGTTATTGCAGCAGTTCTTGACTTCTTGCCGGCATCCGTAAATGCAGTAATGGCACCTGAAATAGGAGACTTCTCTCGCTTTGGACGAGTTATCCAATCCCAGTCCCCTAGCCATTGAATCAATGCTGGTCGAAGTTGACATGTTTCAATAGGGCAACATGCACCTAAGAGAGCTTCCTGCAGTTCCTCTGAGTTAGTTAAATACCACTCTAAGGTATCCTTTTTCATTGGTATCTTGATGGCAGTTGGTTCTGCCCCAGTCACCTGCAACATCCTTTCTCTGCCCTTCTTTATCAGATCCGCTAACATTTCAATTGTTTGAAGAAGAGTTTTTCTTTGCTGTAGAGGGGGGGAGATCCACTCTAATATCCTGGTTTTCCCCGCTTCTTGTGTATCTTGTGTAAGTGCACCCAAGAGATATTGTGGGCCTTTCCAGATAGTCAGGTCTATGGGTAAGTCTGGATCCCTTCGATGAACATGTCCATGCATAATACAGTCCATAATTTGCTGAATGACTCGTTGTTGCCTGGAAGTAATACACACTGGATGAGTTGGATCAGTTCCTTTCAATAGTGGACGCAGCTCATCAAGCAATTCATTGGGTATTCCTACCATCCGTTTTAACCACTGTAAATCACCCAAGAATTTTTGAGCATCATTTAAGGTGGTTATTTTCGTTTTTAATTGCAGCTTTTGAGGTTTGACAGTTTGTTCTGTTATAGACCATCCCAGGTATTTCCAGGGAGCAGTTGTCTGGATTTTCTCAGGAGCTATTACTAGAGAGTATCGTGCCAGTGTAGTTCTTATATCCTGGACTTGCTGTAGTGTGAAAAGCATCGGCTGAGCAAACAATACATCATCCATGTAATGATATATCACCGTATTAGGCCATTTCTTTCTAAGAGGTTGCAAAACTGCACTGACATAAAGTTGACACAAGGTGGGGCTGTTGCGCATTCCCTGTGGGAGTACAGACCATTCAAACCTCTGATCAGGTGCTTCTTTATTGATCGCAGGTAATGTGAAGGCAAACCGTCGCATATCCTGCGGGTGAAGAGCGATAGTAAAGAAACAGTCCTTTAAATCAATAATCAGCAAAGGCCAATCCATTGGGATCATGGTAGGGTTAGGTAATCCAGGTTGTAATGAACCCATGGGTTCCATCTGATCATTAACAGCACGCAAATCATGGAGCAGCCTATATTTTCCTGACTTCTTTTTGATTACAAAAATTGGAGTATTCCAAGGGCTGGTAGATAAACGCAAGTGTCCCTGCTGAAACTGTTCTGAAACAAGCCGATGTGCGTGTTGTAGACTTTCCCCTTTCAGAGGCCATTGCTTAACCCACACTGGAGTGTCAACAATCCAGGTGATGGGAATTGGGAAAGTCCAAGCAATGGCTTTTATTCCAAAGGGTGTTCATTTGTCAAAATCACCCCTAGCTGAGCCATAATGTCCCGACCTATAAGGCATTGAACAGTAGGTGGTAACTGCACTACTGAAAAGGTAGCTGTCAGCTGTTTCCCATCGATATAAACCTGAAGAGGGGGTGAACGGCTAGCCAGGGTAAATCCTCCTACTCCGGTTACTGTAGTGGCTGCTGGCTGCAACGGCCAGTGATGAGGCCAGCAGTGAGGAGTAATGATGCTGGAATCTGCTCCAGTATCCAGCAGACCTGAAAATGACCTTTTTTGTCCATTAAATTCCACTTCTACCTTTTTCTTGGGTCTCTCAGCAAGATTTAAAGTTAATAAAGTAAGTCCTCCTGTGGAACCAAAAGCACTTTCTTTCCTCTCTTGACTTCTTATGGGTTGTATTCCTTTCGTCATTTGCTCAAGTGGCACTAGCTGAGCAATCCTTTGTCCTTTGTTGATTTGAAGGGGAGGAAAAGGTGTATAAGCCATTACCATAATCTGACCAGTATAATCAGCGTCAATAACGCCTGGTAAAACAAACAGTCCCAACATAGATGCAGAAGATCTTCCCAATAGCAACGCACCCACCGCTTTGTTCTGAATAATGATAGGTCCTTGGATCCCCGTAGGGATTTTTTGCGGGTGCGGAGTCATTAATGTTACGTCTACTGCGGCTGCCAAGTCCATCCCGAGGCTCCCTGCTGTAGCGGGCTGGAGGTTTCCGGCTGTGGAGGGCTGGAGGGGGGGTTGACGGCTCCCTGCTGTGGTATTGTTTCTGCAGCGGCAACTTGTGTCTGGGCGCGGCTGCTGCGGGAAAACGCGCTCCTGGAGAAGTTTCCCGACTTCCGTTTGCAGACGCTTGTATGATGATTGTCCGTACGGCATTTCTGGCACCAGACTCCGACAGCTTGGCAGTCTTGGCGCCCATGGCCCCTGCCTCCGCATCGGAAGCATTTTATATGGCCCCTTTTATTTGATGCGGCAAACACAGATGACGTTTGAAGAGGTGCAAGAGCGGCTAACACCTGGTTCTGAGAGGACTTTGCCTGTTCTTGTAAGCCTACTCCTAACTGTTTTATTAGCGTCTATTACCAGAGCCTGCGGCCCGGTTGGTACAAGAGCCATCCTCTCTAATGCCTCCTCTATAGTCCAATTCGCACCTAAGGTGTTAAGTACACTTCTAGTAGCTGAATTACAATTTTGAATAGCACACTGCCTAAGAAGGGCCCCGCGCATATAATCAGCGACTCCTGCCCTGTCAATTGCAGCGGCAGCTCTATCAATAAAAGCACCAAATGATTCTTCTCTGCCTTGCTTAATTCCCATATATGATGGTATCCCTCCTGGTTCCTTTACCCTTTCTATTGCGAGTCTGACTAACCGCATTGCCTCCCGGCACTTCTCCTGACCTATTAAGGCTTGTGCCTCTGTGCGAAGGAAAGGTCCCAGACCCATAAGCTCATCTACTGTGACGCCATGCAGGGGGTCGCCTGGCTGTCTCTGAACCGCTACGCACTCATTCACGAGCGCCTGCCAATGGGCGTTAAACAGCAATTGTTGATGTTGTGTAAGGATTAATTTAGCTATGCCACGACAATCATTAACAAGAAGGATACTAGTGTCAAAAATATAGTCGAGCATTTGCTTGGCTGGTTCGCTTTTAAAACCAAACTCACTAACAGTAGCTCGCAATTGAGATAACAGTTTCCAGTCAAGAGCACTGATTGTTGCCTGAACCCCGCCTCCGGCCTGAGGTGAAAAAACAACCGGACAAGCCAACTCGTTAGCCATACCTATTAATTCTTGATCTCCCTTTTCCATGGCATCTTTGGCCAGGGCAGCCCACGCATCTCTTCTATCCCTAGCAATCGTCACCGCCAAATCGTTTTCCGACTTAGGGACCAACTGACTGCTTTTTGGGAACGGAGTATACGTTTGTGGCCCCGGCTGCTGTGAGATAGCAGATACGGGAGACTCTGAAGTGCTCCGTGTAGCCTGCGGCAAAGTAGGCAACATTAAAGCACCCTGCGGAGCTTGGCTCGTTAAGGGGGGCTGGCTTGTTAAAGGAGTCGGCGAAACGGACAATACAGCGCTCTGCGGAGCTTGGCTCACCGGAGACTGGCTGGAAACCTGGCTCGGAGCCTGGATCGGAGCCTGGAACGGAGCCTGGCTCGCAGCCTGGCTTGCCAAGGGAGGCGGCGAAGCCGGCAATAAGACTGTCGTGGATGCAGGGCCAAGAGGGGTCCCTGACTCCCTATCAAAGTCCCTGTGTTGATCGTAATCTTTATTACGATCATGAGCGGCAGTAGCCTGGTGCGCGGCCCGCTTTTCAGCTTGAAACTGTAAAAGCTCGGTGTTAATGACCCGCCATAATTTACCCAACTTCCTGGCATTTTTATCATCATCTAAAGTAGCCTGCCATAATATCTCACCAAATTTACGCCATTCCGACAACTCGTGCACTGTATGGGGATTGACAAAGATTCCTTTTTCTAAACCATAAGCTAAAAGACCCGGTAACTCTTTTTGCAAATCTATGCCCTTAATTTGCCTTCTTTGCAAAAAGTTAATAAAAAGATCATATGCGGCTTGCCTTTCCATACCTATTTAAATGCGCGCGCTTTGCAGCTCCTCAAAAGGCTTCGGCCGCACGTACCAAGCCGAGACCCGTCTATACGGTCGCTCGGGGCCGGCGCGTATCGGCGGATTTCTTTCCGCTTTGTTTTCGCGCTTATTGCCGTTCCGCGGCTGCTTCTCGGAACCTGGACAACTAATCCTCACCTCCCGTGGTGCTCGCGATCCCTGGGCACGGCGCGTATCGGCGAGTCTCCTTCCGCGTATCGGCGGGTTTACCTCGCTTTAGTTTCGCGCTTATTTGCCTCTTCTATCACGTCGGAGGTCACCATTTGTCGGAGACGAGGGGAGAAACGATCACCCGGGTAATGCATCGAACTCGGTTTATTGATCCATCAATCCCCTTAAATAACAGTGTTAACGAACTTCATACATATTCTGTAATCCAAGTACATGACAGGCTAACAGAGAAGCTCTAACCACTCCTTCTGTTTACAATACCAAGATTTCTTTTCTCACCCTGATATGAATGGTTCTCAAAACTTCCATGTCTGTTCCCAAAACAGCCAAAGATAGAATACCCACTTGTTATGAGAAAGCTGCCTGAGAACTTTGCTGTAAATAAGGATGTGCTTGAGAACTTTATTGTTTTCAAAAGAGAGTAATTGTTTATACAAATCAGAAGGCTGAGAACTGTTAGAAACTGCTTTACTTATCCCTTTACTTTTCTCTCAATTGTATGTCTCATGGCCTCTTTCTTTTAGCCATTCTTGAATTAATCTCTCCACAGAGGGCGTTATCAGGGCTGAGTCATGGAGGAGATAAAGAACACTGCCCCACCTGTTTGTAGCAGTTGATGAAGATGGGGATTGAAAACATGCATTTGGTTCCATCTTCCATTGCAGCCTGAAACAGTGGGGTAATCCCTGCTCAGGGGGTGAACACCACCCCCCTTGCCCAAACTGGCTCAGGTGTAAAACCCCCACCCTGGGAAGGCCACACACACAGGGGACAATGTCACACTTGCCCTGCCCCAGGGGTGGTCTCTGTCCCTGTCACTCCTTTGCTGTCCCTCCTTTTCTCTTTCTTTCCATCTCTCTCTCTACCTCACATTTACTGTTCAATAAAATCCACTTTGGATTTGGTCTCATTAGCACCTTAATTGGGGCAGAAGCACCTCTCTAATAATTTTCTTACGCAGATTGTGATATTATTTCGGCACAATGAGTTCAGGGCACTGTTGTCTGACCCCAAAAGCTTTTGACAACAGCATGGTTCCCTTCTCTGAGGAGCTTGTGGTTCTTTCTGGAAGAACTCTTGGAAACTTGGACACAGGCCCTCCTTTCTCCCTTATGGGAGAAATGATGAGGAAAATGGCTGTTGTGCGTGGCCAATGAAAAAGAAAATATTTTGTTGTCCTTCCTTGAAAAGTTTGTTAAAATCACTGAAGGAGAGGGAGGAAATGTTACCAGCAAGACTGACAAGGTTCATTCCCTCCAAGGTGAGGAACACAAGGCTGCAGAAAGTGCCACAAGAAGCCCAGCTCAAGTAGCTAAATTCCCCAATAACTCCAGCCAGGGGTCTCCAGGAGGATTTTTTTGGGGAGTGTTTGGAGCCAGCAGATCCCGGACTCGAGCCCCGGATATCTCCAGGCTCCCTTAGAGGAGCTTTTTCGGGGGGAGAGGAGCCGCGATCGCCCCTCGGGAGGGTCCCGGGGGGTCCACGTGGGGATGGCCCGGTACCGACGGGGCGGGACATTGGTTTGGGGATCCCCGTGAGAGCCGGGGCTGTGGAACGGGGGACCCCCGGGGCGGGGAGAGGGGAAGGGGCGATACCGGAGCTGGGGGACCCCCGGCAGCCCGGAGATGAGGCGGGGACGGGACCCCCTGACCCTGACAGGGGCGTGTCCTGGGGTGACTTCATGATGCTTGTACCCCATCGGTCTGTTTAGCCCAGAAATGAGTTCTGCACCTTTAAGGCTGATTCTGAGAGCGAAGGGGAGGAGGAAGAAGCTGCAGTTTGTTTTCAGAAACGGCACTCACTTCTCCACATTCTGGCTCCTGGACTGTTGTGATGCCTTAAGGAGCTGGAACAGAGGCCAGAGAAAGCTAAGAGGAATGAAGTGGATTTTTATTTAAGTGTCTTCAAAGGCCACACCCTGGCAGTACCAGAGCCATAGTTGTGGCTCTGCCTCGATGTCTCCAGGACAGGAGCTAAAGAGAGTTGCAAGATCTCACATTTTTATAAGGTTTTAGTCTATTTGCATATAGAAGTTAACTGTCCAATTAACAGCTTCAAATTATGAAGTCTCATCCTCTTTCCTTGCTTGCCTGCTCTCCTCTTTTCATGTTGTTTATGCTTTGGGCCTGAAGTTTGAAGAGATTGTCCTTGAGTCTCCAGCTAGAATAGGATTGTTTTGTCTTCACCACCCTCTGAAAATATCCCTGTAACACTTAATATAAAGCTAAAAGCTGCACACCAAAACAGAACGGAAAAACTTAAAACCTAAGGTGTCAGTTGTCTGTAGTCGGACTGACAGCAGGACAGGGCTCTCCTTTGCTTTTAGTTCGTTTTTAGATCGCTGAGGCAGAGAAGTTCCTGGACTGTGAATTTTATTTTTCTTTGGAGCTGTTTAAACCTGCTCTGGACTGAACACCCAGAGCACCACCGGCACCTCACACCTGTGGCCCACCTGGCCGAGCCTGGGCCGTGGCATTTCTGGCACTGGAGGGACTGATAAGAGACTGATAAGAGACTGATTGAGCTGAGCTACAGCCCATGGAGGGACTTTCTCAGTTTGACATCTCTTTTGTGGCGGTGAGAGGTTTTATTGTTTAATATTGTTCATTTTTTTGTGCTGGTGAATGCTTTGCCTGTTAAATAAAGAGGTTTTTTCCACTTTTCTCCATGGAAATCTTTTCCTGATATGGTTAGTGGTAAGGGCTGCTTGAATCTGCTTTTTAGAGGAAACCCCTTTGGAGGTTTCTCCCAAATTTGCCCTAAACCAGGACAAGGCAGTGGGAAGAGGGGGGACCTCCAAGTGGCTGGATTGGAGGGAGGCTGGAGAGGGGGACCCCAAAATCCCCCTGAATCCCTAAGCAGGACCCTGGAGAGGGGGGTCCCCAGGAACCATGAGATCCCCAGCAGCCCTGAGATGGGGGACCATGACAACTCCAGGGGGATGAGACTGGAAATGGGACACTCCTGGTGGCTTTTTTTGATTCACTCTTGATTTTTGGAGGCTTTTATGGACACCAGATGACATCTAGAGATGGACTTGGGCGGGAGGAATCCCCAACCCAAGGCATTCACACCTTGTTTTTCCCAAAACCAGGATTTCCCATTCCCAAACCTTGGCTGAATGGAGGAGGATGCTGCGAGGAAGAGGAAGATGCCCCAGGACACCCGAGCAGGTGAGGAGGAAGACAGTGTCCCTTTACCCCTCTCCCCTGCTCCATCTCCCAGCCCAGCACGGCCCCCAGCTGCAGGACAACCCTGCTGCCAACCCTGTCCTGCTGGGGATGCACTGGGGGGATCTCCTTCCCCTTCCCTCTGGCACAGAGGCAAATCCCATTCTCTCCTTGTCCTTCCTCCCTCAGACAAGAAGCTGAGGATGGAGACCAGGGAGGTCAAATCTGCACAGCAGAACCTCATGGAAGAGGCCATTTTGAGTGGGTCCACAGTGCAGGAATCCAATGGGGAGGAAAAACCCCAGAGATCCCACAGGAGGAGAGGCTCCAAACCCAGCCCAGGGTGCTCTGAGGAGGAAAGACCCACCCTGTGCGAGGAAGGTGGACAGAGCTTCAGCCAGATCTTGGAGCTGGTGGTCCACGAGCAGGTTCATGATGAGGAGAAGCCTTATGAGTACTTGGATTGTGGGAAGAGCTTCAGGAAAAGATTCAACCTGGTCTCCCACAAGAGGATCCACACTGGGGAATGGTCCTATGAGTGCTTGGAATGTGGGATGAGCTTCAGCCACAGGTCTGACCTGGTTGTCCACCAGAGGTTCCACACTGGGGAGAGGCCCTATGAGTGTCCCGAGTGTCAGAAGAGGTTTTACACCAGCTCCCATCTCTTCGTACATAAACGAATTCACACCGAGGAGAGGCCCTTCCGCTGCCCCAACTGTGGGAAGGGCTTCAGGCACAACTCCACCCTCATCACCCACCGGCGCATCCACACCGGGGAGAGGCCCCATGAGTGTCCCCAGTGTGGGAAGAGCTTCTCAGGCCGCTCGTTCTTTACCCGACACCAACAGAGGCACCGGTAAGGGAAGCCCTGTGAGAGCCCCGACTGCAGGAAGAGCTTCGTGCGCTGCTCCATCTCCATCCCCATTGGAGGACCCACATTGGTCAGAGCCCTGGTGACCCATATTCCTTTTAAAACACAGTGGCACGTGGTTTGTGTTCCGTTTTCTTTGCCTCTCATTATCGTTTGATTTATCTCCCCCCCTTCAAAACAAAGAAAACCGGCATCAAAGGCATCTAAAACCTCACATTTCACTTGTGTTTTGGGGGAATTTTGGATTCCAGGAGATATCTGGGAGGATATGGGGGAGTTTGGGGGGTATTTGACTTAATTATCTTTATTTATTTGCACTCCAAAAGATGAGAGGGATTGATCTGTCTGCTCAAAACTGCTCAATGCCACTAAAAACTACTCATTCCCAAAATTTCTTGATTCCACAGCCCCTCAGGGTGAAATGGGGTTGGAAGGAGATTGGGCAAAGTGGGATGCAAATCAGGAGGGGTGAGATGAGCATTGGGTGGGGCAGGATGGGTGGGATGGGCTTTGGGAGGTGTGAAATGGGGGAAGTACAGCTTAGGAAGGGAGTTTGATGTCCAGGAGTAGTGGGATGGGTTGGGGTTGGGATTGGGGTGGTGGGCTGGGGTCTGGAATGAGACAGCCAAAGTCTGGCGATGATAAAGGGAGGGGGAGCCCGTTACTGAGTGAGTTTTTGCATAGTCCACATTTCTGAAGAGATTTTGAGGTATCTCACATTTCTGAGGCAGTTTTGGGGCACTACCCAGCTCTTGGAGGTTTTCTGAGAGCAGCTCCATGGAGCCCCATTGCCAGGGGTGGCTGCCTTGGGCACGAGCTCAGAGCTGTAGCCAGAGTCCATTGCCTCAGTGCTGGAGAGCAGAGAAATGATGAACGGCCCCAGACATCTCCAGTGTGTGTTTGGAGGCAGGGAGAGTTCTGCATAGGTGGGGTGGTCACTGCCCCACCCCAGCCCCTGCAGCCTCTGGCCCAGCCCCAAAGTGGCTGCCAAGCCCCTGACACCCCGAAAACTCCACCTGTGAGAGGGACCAGAGCAGGTCAGGCTGTGACACGGGTGTGACATTGGCATATTCCATGGCCCCAGAGCTCACAGCAGCTGAGATCCAAGGCTGACTGTGGATCTCTCTTTCCCTCTCTCTCTTCTCCTGACTTCCCCTTCTCAAAATCTGGATAACTTGAAGTTGAACAGGTTAGAGTTTGCTCAGTCAGTGCTTTGTCAAGTGATTTACTGTAATTCCATGTTGCTTTAAGATTTCCCAAGTACCTCATTTTCTGAAGTTTGCAACTAAGAGTTTGTTCTCCACCCTCCTGAGCAGTTTGTTGTTTTCTCCCCTTGGCCATGTGTCCTGCAGGCTGTGCCCCCTGTGCGTGCTGCTCCTCTGCCCTGGCCGGCTGCACTCGCCCATCTCGCTGTGCCCAGCATTTCCCACCCAGCGTTTCTGTGCCCTCCCTGGGCTCCCTGCACCCAGCGCTGCCGGCTCCTGGCACACAGAGCCAGGGCAGGAGCCCACCCTGCCAAGGGGCTCTGGAGCAGGGCGGGGGCTGCGATGGCTCCTGAGCTCAGCAGCTGCTCCTGGCACGGTTCCATGGAGACCGAGCCCAGCAACGCTGCTGAGCATTGTCCCTGCTGAGGGTCACACACTGCCGGGGCACATTCCCTGCCTGCAGGATTCGTGCCCCACCCAAGCACTGCACTGATGGCTCCAGCGTTGCTTTCCAACACAAACAGGGGAACGCAAACTGTGTGCAGCTCATGGTATTTTAGAGTGTCTAAAACTCGCTAAGTCATTGATCTTAGAGGTGAGATGCATTTGGAACTCATGGCATGGAGAAGTAGTGCAAGATGGAAAAGGGGAGCATAGAAATAAATAGAAGAAAGCATTTCAGATGATTTCTTTCCATTTTCATTTCACTTCTGGAAAGCTGGTTCAGTTTTCCAGGAATCTTCTCTGTAATCCTGCCTGCTCTTTTCAAAAACATTTCCTGGAGAATCACGTCGAGCTCCTGTCACAAGATCTGCCACCACCTGCAGCTTCTCTTGGCTATCCACACTGCGTGCAGCAGGACTCCTGCAGCAAAGCAGAACAAAGGTTTGGAGAACTTGACAACTTGTCCTTTTGTTTTACTGGTGGACTGGGGAGTTGTGCTGTGGGTAAGGTTTTCATTGTTACTGATCTAGGCTAAGAAAACAGGAGGTGGTACCAGGAATCGTTAGGGAATACAAGCCTGGCTGGATGCAGAGAGAGAATCTCCAGAGCCTGCAGCCACAAGTGGAGAGTTGTGTGATAATCATTCCAACCTGTCAGTGGACATCTTGAAAATGATCTGGAATGTGAAAATGCTCTGACAGAAGGAGTTTATTTCTGAGTTCAGTGTAGATGATTCCACATCTGGTGCCTTGGTGCATAAAGTCAAGAACACAATCAGTTCATGATAAGCACCAGAACAAGCTGGACCTCTCAGAGCAGCTGACTGAAATAATCTGAAAAGGAGAAATGCAGGGAATGACTTGGTGAAACTTGCCTGAAAGAAGGGTGATTTTTTTTCTAATGACTACTAATCCATTCCTTTGGCTTTGGGCTGGGGTCAAACTGTCGTCATCAGCAGTGGAAAATACCTCTGGACATCCGCGTTTCCTGCCGCTGGGAAGGAGCAATGAAGTGAGTCGAGAAGTTCTGGTTTCTGTTTGGATTTTTGTTTCTTGGTGGATTTTTAAATTTAATTCCACACTACGGAGGCAATTTCTGTGATGGCCTCTGTCAGTTTATTCTATTGCAACAGTGCCAGCAGCAGGGCTGTGTTTGAGCACTGCAAATGTGACCTGTGTGGCTTTAAATCCCCTCACCTTAGTGCTCAGGGGCTGATGGGCCTTCCAGTATCTGCTGATCTTTATGCCTGTAAAAAATACTGACTTCACTGCCATGAAAGCACTGTGGGTAGCACAAACTGAAAGAGGCACTTGCAGTTTTATGGATAAAATTGAGGTGGCAAGCAGAAGATGACCAAGAGCAGCCATGATCTCCAATTCCTGAGGCAGAGGCACCAGCAGCCTCCTGCTGCCACCTCAGGGTGATTCAAACAGAGCTGAAAACAGCGCTGGAACCCGATCCTTTCTTCCTCTGAGGGCTGGCTCAGGGCACACAGGCAGGGCCTGAGCAGTCACGGCTGTGTGTGAGTGCTGGTTGCTCTGCTCCAGAACTGAGCTGGAAAATCCTTTCTGACCACCCTTTTGACATAGTATAGAACAGCCAGAGAGAGAAAGAATTAATGCCAAGGGCATCTAGGGAGGCCCAGATGGAACACCAGGAGAAAGGAATTTCCCTGCCAGGGCAGGGCTGTGGTGCAGCACGTCCCCCAGAAGGAGCCTGGAGCAGCCCAAGGCTTTGTGTGGGCAGGCAGAGGCAGGCAGGAGGCAGAGCTGTCAGCAAAGGAAGGGCCCAGCCAGGTGGGGCAGCCGGGGGATGCTGACAGCCTGCAGGGACAGAGGCGCAGGTTTGCTCAGCACCAGAGACACCTTTGCCTTGCTTCTCCCCACCTGTCATCACTGCCACCAGTGTTCTGCTCTACCTGGAACCTGGGGACACTTTCTCAGTCATTCCCTCAGAAGGATCTATGTTATAAATGAGAAACTTCAGTGTTTCAATTTTTTTTGGGGTTCTTGAGAAGTTTTTTGAGCCCTCTCTGAGGGACTGAGTCTGATACAAAGAGCACCAAAGCCCCAGAGGGTCATTAAAGTCCTTGTGCTGTGTCTGTGCTGCTGAGCTGGGCCGGGCTCCTGGCCCAGAGGCAGCTCCTGGCAAGGGCAACGCTGCAGAGAGACAGCTCTGGCCAGGAGCAGCTCCTGTGCACAGCCCAGCAGGGCTGGGCCACTGCCAGGGCCCCTCAGGGACACCAGCAGGGCACAGACAGAGCTCACAGGGGCTCAGCACTGCCAGGGGCTGTGGCACGTCCCAGAGGGGGCTGTGTCACAGCAGCACCTCTGTGGCTGTGTCATAGAGGCACAGAGCAGCTGTGATGTCAGCAAGGGGCTGTGTGACAGCACAGAGTGAGCTGTGTGAGGTCACAGATTGGGCAGTGACATCACAGAGTTTGTTGTGTGAGGTCACTGAGCAGCTACAGGACCATAGAAGGGATTCTGTGACATCACAGAGCAGTCTGTGACATCATGGCATGGCTGTATGACGCCATAGATCAAGATGAGAGATCCAAGTGTGTGCTGTGACAATACAGAGTGAAAATATGACATCACAGAGAGGGTTTTGTGACATCAGAGGGTGGGTTGTGAAATCACAGATCTGTCTGTGACCAGATCGACCCCAGAGCCTGACACGGGGACGGGGGGCCGGGGCCCTGGGGGTGGCACAGGGGGACAGGGACCCCCCGGCAGCGTCCCCGTGTCCCCCAGGGCCAGAGCCTGGGCCAGGGCTCCTTCACCCTGTTACCAACAAGGCCTTGAGAGCGCTGAAAAAATCCCCAGCAAGGGATCAGCAAAAACCAGATTGAATATTAAGGGACAGCAGCACAAAGTTCCTTGGCAAGAGTCACTGTGCTCCTGACTGGACACTTCAGGCAAACCCAGGAAATAAAGCAACAACAAAACCAAACAAAATCCCAGCAATCAAACCAGAAATGAACTGAGAACTGTCCCTGTGTGTGTGTGACACAAGGACAGTGAGGGCAAGGATAAAAGGAATATGGCCTAAAAGCTTAACAGAGCTCACACTTAAAAGGACTTACCTTAACCCTAACTGATATCTTAAATGATCAGCACTTAACAGCATTTGACCTAATGTATAACCTACGGCTTAATAATTTGAAGGAGGAATAACACCTAACAGTATTAAACTTACCTAATAACTTACATTCAAAGTAACAACTAAACAACTTCAGAAAAAAACAACTCTTAGAAATATTTAAATTAGCTTAGACCTCCTGCCTTAACCTTCCTTACAAGGCCCAACTGACTCAGCTATCCAATGCACTCAAACCCCTCAGAGAGCAACATTTCTGCCACATTTCCCCAGCACAGGCACTCCTGTGTGCACACAGACACAAGGAGTCAGTGCAAGGCACCTGGGAGAAATTCCCCTGAGGGCAGGAAATGCTCCCTGTGGATCCTTTGGCATCTCCCCAGCGGGTGAAGGGCTGAGCCTGGAGGAGTGGGGGGATCGGCCCAGGCTCCGTGGTTGTTGGGGATCCCCGAGTGAAGCAAACGGGAGAGTTCCCGGCTGGAAGAGGCCCCACTCAGAGGGAGTGGCTGGCCCAGGAGAGCTCCAAGGGCTCCTTTTGGAGCGCTGTGTGCAGGGCCCCAAGAGAGGGGCTTCAGTCCCAGCCATGGTTCATCCTGGCCGCACTGGGCACCAACAGCTTTCTTTGGCAGTGTGAGAACAGGGATGTTGTGCCACGGAGGGAACAAAAGCAGTTCCCAGGACTGCTCCTGCAGAAAGCAGGAGTTGGTTGGGCAGCAGCAGTGGCTGGAGCAGACAGTGTTTGTGATGAGCTGCAGAGGAGCTGAGCCCAGGGACTGTTGGCCAAGGCCGAGCCCCAAGGAGCATTTCTCAGCTGGCAGGGCGGGCTGAGAAGGGGAGGGGGGAATGCAGCAGCACAGGGCCCATGGAACCAAGGGAGCATTGTGACACTGTGGGGCCCTGTGAGACCAAGGGACCATTGTGGCACTCTTGGGCCCTGTGAGACCAAGGGACCATTGTGACACTTTGGGGCCTCATGGAATCATGGAGAGCACTGGGCCTCATGAAAGCAAGGGGACTGTACTGATGCTGTGTGGCTCCATGGAATGTAGGGATCAGTGTGCCACTGAGAGGCCCCATCAAACCAAGGGTCCATTGTGACACCGCGGGGCCTCATGGAACCGTGAAGACCATTGTGACACTTTGGAGTGTCATGGAACTAAAGATCCCTTGTGACATTGCAAGGCCTCATTGCATGGAACCATGGAGACACCATTAGGACACTACAAAGCCTCATGGAACAATGGAGGCTTGGTGATCCTGTGGGGCACCATGGCACCAAGGAGACCATTGTGACACTGAGGGGACTAATGGAATCATGGAAACCATTGTGAAACTATGAGGATCCATGGAATAAGCAAAGCATTGTGACACTGCGAGGCCTCATGAAACCAGTGAGACCATTGTGACCCTGGTGGTCCCTACAGAACCAAATGGGTCACTGTGATACTATGGGGCCTTGTGAAACCAAGAGGCCTTTGTGACACTGCAGGGCTGCATGAAACCAAAGGTCCATTGTGATATTGCAGGGCCTGATGTCATCAGGAGTCCATTGTTACACTGGGCAACCAAAGGAGACCATTGTGACAGTGCAGGGCTGCACAGAACCAAAGCTCCAGGCTGACATAGAGGGGCTTCCTGTAATCAATGGTCCATTGTGACACTGTGGAGCCAAAGGAGACCATTGTGAAACTGCAAACCCCCAGGGTCCAAATGTCCATTGTGACATTGCAGGGCTCATGGAACAGAGGAGTCAAGTGACATTGTGGGGCCTGGGGAACCACAGAGACCATGGTGACACTGCAGCACCTCATTGGGACCACTATGAAACTGCGGAGCCTTCTGGAACCTAGGGGCCACTGTGACAGTGTGGGATCTCATCAAAGTAAGGCTCCATTGTGACACTGCAAGTCTTCTTGTAATCAAGGGACAATTGTGACACTGCTGGACCCCCTGTGAACAAGTCAGCATTATGGCACTGTGGGGCCTCGTAGATCCAAGGCACCATGGTGACACTGTGGAGCCCCACAAAACCAAGGGAACACAGAACAAATCTGGTGTTTTAGCCTCTCATGGACTGCCTGACTGGTCCAGGTGACCTTGGCACGTTGAGGGTCTTTTCTCTTCTGCTGCTGAAACACTGGGGGTCTGTGATTTCCTTCCTATGGAAAAGAATTCTCCTTCTCCAGGCACCCATGACCAGAACTGGGATTTCACTTCCAAATTTCCTTATATCCAGAGATTGTTCTCATAGGAATATTGCCAGGACAAGTCTGGCTGGCAATGGTTTCATGAGGGTTGCCTCACATCTCTCCCCAAAAGCCTGGGGAAGACTCCGTGCTTGCCCTCCTACGGGGAAGAACTGTCCTGCTTCTCCAGGTGCCAATGGCCAAGATTGGGGTTCCACCTCCAAAATTCCCTAAATCCAAAGACTGCTCCCAGACAAAATCTGCCATTCATAAGATTCTGGCTGGCCTTGGCCTCATGAGGCTCTCACCTGCCTCCCAAAAACTGGGGCTCTGTGCTATGGAAAAGAACTGTCCTCGCTCAGGTGCCCATGGCCAGAATTGAGATTTCCACCTCCAACGTTACCTGTTGTGACAGACTGGAGGAGATTGTTGGCTGGAAACATTTCATGTGTGTGGGTGAGGAAGGGGCAGGTCCAGCCTTGCCCTGCCCTGGAACCCCAGCCCTGCCCTGCCCTGCCCTGGAACCCCAATCCCCCTAGAGCCTCTATCCCAGCCCAGCAGTTGCTGCCAGTCCCTGGCACAGCACAGGCAATGCTCCACAGCCACCTCTGCAGCCCCAGCCCAGCTCCTGAGGGACCAAATGAGCCCAAGCCCCACCTGGGGGAAGGGCCCAGCAAGACCAAGGGGTATTGAAGGCTGACCACAAGGCAAGCACACATCTTGACCCTGCATCCTCTTGGAATTTCCATCTGAACACTGCTGGAATCCAGGAGTTGGCAGCTGTGTGTGTGCCTTTCTGTATCTTTTTTGTCCTTCTCTCTTTCTGGGTCTTCTTCTTTTGTTATTATGATCATGCAAATTTTGATAAACATTAAATTGAACAGGTTTAGAGTTTGTGAAGCTGAATGGGCCAAGTCAATGCTTTGAGAAGTGTTTTTTGTTGATTGAATGTCTGCCATAGTTTGACATGAGAAGAATTTTAAAAAGTAATACAAAACTTTTTGTGTAACTGACAATCTGTTAAACAACTAAGATACTGAACACGCCTCTGTGAAACACAAATGTTAAAGACAAAAAACCCAGGAACCTCCTCTTTCTTTTCCATTCAACAAAGAAGCAGTGAGCCCCAGCCCCTGTCTGAACCAAACCAAACCAAACCAAACCAAACCAAACCAAACCAAACCAAACCAAACCAAATCAAACCAAACCAAGCAACCCTGCCCTGGGCCGAGCCCCTTCCCCCCTCCCCAGGCTGCCCCCTCCCCATCAGCCCCATTCTGACCAAACCAAACCCCAACAACCCCCAAACAGGAAAACAAAAGAGGCTACAAAACCCCAACAAGAACAAAGTCAGCCACAGCTATTAAAATCTTACCATCAAGTTCCCTCCCCCCAAATCAACTAAAACCAGAAACTCCTGCAACCTGCAACCCCTACAAAATAACCCTACAACTAAACACAAGAAACCCCAAAAACCAACCACAAAACCAATTTTAAAAACTCAACCACAACTTCCACCACAAGTTACCGGCCGGTTAGGTGTTAACCCTTTTGATACTTCAATCATCCCACAAGTAAAAGAAAAAAAACAAAATAGAAAAATTTTAAAAAATCCATAAAACCGTCAAAGTCAGTAAGGAAGAAATAAACACCCAATAAAAAAGAAGAAAAAAAGCCTTAATCTTTAAAATAAAAATCTCTTATAAACTATAATGAAAAAACTCTTTTTCTTTATAACACATAAAAGTATAAAAAAATTTAAATATTCAAAATAATATAAACCAAAATTCTCCATATTTAAATAAATTATAAAACACTGTAATTTCAAAAAACATTCAGTCAAATACAAAAAAAAGTAATCCAGTACCCAGAAGAGAAGATCTCTATTTCCAGAGATGAAAATATTTTTAAAAGTAAATAATAAAAACATCTACCTTTAAAAAACTCATCTTTAAAACAATACCTCATAAGTCGACATGGTCCATAAAGAAGCTGTGAAAAAGCTTGTAGCATTAAAAACAACTTCAAAATAATAAAGTTCCCCAGACAACTGTTACCCAGAACAAAATTATGAACCACAAAAAAAAAAATTTTCCTCTTGTAAAAAAACTCCATAAACTCAACAAGAAAAACTTATTCCCCTAGAACTAAAAAAAGACAGATCTAGAAATAGTAAACTACTAGAAATTTTAAGTTTAGTTTCTTTACATTGTCAGGTTAAAAAAAAAAAAGCTGTAAAGAAAAAAAGTGTTCTAAAGAACTTATTTAAATTCTTACCACCTTTTTTCTTTTATTTGCTTTTAATAAAATTTTCTTTATACCCTTTTAAAATTTTAAGCCTACTTTGCCTTTCTCGTAATCCTATCGCACAAAAAATAAATCACTAAATAATTAACCAACACTAAAACCCACCACACTCATAAAACCATTATTTAAAAAAAAACCTCAAGATTAGAAAAATCTTAACTTAACAAACCAAAATCACTACAATGTCACAATAAACCTTTTCCCAAAGTTTCTCTGATTGTCTGAAGTTCCCAGTAAAGGCTGTTTTGTTGTTTTGAGCTCCTGAGAACCTATTTTTGGTATTTCTCCAGGAAGTCAAACTCAGAGGACACAAACAATTGTAATCCCTTTTAAATGTCTCACTGAGAGAGTTGTTTGGGGGATGGGAGTCAGGGCTTGTGTGTCCTGCTTGGCCCAGCCCAGGCAGGGCTTTCCCAGCCACATCCCACACTCCATTGCCCAGCTGGAGCCGCTGGTGCCTCTGAGTTGTGCTGCCCCAGCCCCAGGGACGCTCTCCTTGTCTGCCCATTCCCCCACGCTCTCTGGGCAGGGATGGCCTCACTGGGGGCTGCTGACATCCTCAGCACCTTGGAGGCTGCTGCTGAATTTTCCTGCTGCAGAGGCTTGTTCAGCCTTCAGCTCTTCAGTGCAGGAATTCAGTGTCCCAGGGCTCATTAACATTCAGAACACCTTAACAAGCCAAGCCTCTGGGAATAATTTGATTTAGGTGTTCAAATACTTTGTGGTTGATTAGACACATTTCAGAAGTGTATTCAAAGTGAAGGTATTCTATTTAAAAAGACAGTGTAAACAGATTTTTTTTAGGTCCTGTAATACTTTTTTTTACTGGTAACTCATTGACATGTGCAATCTTAAATTGTCACTGAATCCAAGTGCCTCTTCATGCAGTCTGAATAGATATGAAAATCAAGACCCTGCATGGATGACAATCAATCAGAATCTGTCCCTACCCCCACCCCACCATCTCCCCCGTCCAAGCCCTGGCACTCAGAGCAGCCTTGTGCAAATCTGAGCTCCCTCCAGCCCAGGCTGCACCTGCAGCTTTCAGCTCCTTGGCTCCAACTCCCACCTGCTTTCCTTGGAGAAGGAGCTGCCCGAGACGCAGAGGGATATTCATTTCTTGTCAGCCAACAAAGCCAAGGGAAGGCACAGCTCCATCCAATGCAAAAGTCATTCCTCTGCTGGATATTAAACTCACTTTCCACAGTAGGCAGTCTCAGATCAATGGGAAATATCTTCTGTGCCCAGCACAGATCCCAAGGTCCCTGTAAACCTTCCCTGCCCTGATTCTGCCCAGATTTGCTCTTTGCACACACGAGTCACATGCTGAAGTCATCAGAGAGCTGAGGTGTGTGCTGGAATTCAATGCCCTCCACATCCCGCAGCAGCCCTGCATTTCCCTCCTGCAGCCTTGGTCTCCAGCACAGCCACTGTGATAAATAGGTATGATTCGTGCTGATAAAATTGAAACAGTAATCAATATTGGTACAGTAATTAATATTTGGGAATAATAAAAATAGTTAAAATTATAATGCCAAAGAAGAGAGGGAGAGGAGGGGCTCCACCCCCCCACTCCCGGCAGATGTTCACAAGAACAGGAGGAAAGAAGCAGAAGATACAGTTGCTAAAAATGAGCAGAAAGGTAGCAAAACCTGGTTGGGTCCCAGAAAATGCTAATTATAAGGGATTTATTGCCTTGATATGTAGATATAGTGATATGTTAGTCTTGGCTTACATTGTACTGGCTTGATGCACATGTGTAACCCAAAGGTGAATTAAAGGACACAGAGGAAGACTACGAAATCTTCATCAGACGACCCCCAAAAGACTTGTGTGACCACCAAACCGAGTGGTGGCGCACGCGCGGTAAAGATGGTAATGAGGGCGGACATAGAAATATGAGGAACCGAAAATAGGAGGAGATGGTATTAACCCATGGCATATAAGGGGGTAATTTTCACTTGGCAAGCTTGTACGTGAGGTGGCAAGGGTCCCAGAGCCCTGCACTCCGTACCCCGCGGTTATCTTTTGCTTATGTGCTATTATTGGAACCAAATTATCCCTTATTTATATATTTTCTAAACTATTTAATTAAAATTGCTGCTATCTCAAATATTGTTCAGTTTTTTTTATGAAGGGATAATTGGGCAAACATAACATTAGTAATAAATGAATTTCACATCTCTACGCTAAGCCTGTTTTTCCCAGGACAGTATTTGATGAGTGATCTCACCCAGTCCTTATCTCAACCCATGAACCCTTTATAAAATTCTCTTTTTCCAGCTGCAGAGAGGAGTGAGTGAGCAGCCCACATGGATGCCTGGCATTTGGCCTGGCTCAACCCACGACACCTTGGTACCACAGGCTCACAATGGACCCTTGGTTCTATGGGGTCTCATTGGTTCCATGAGGCCCTGCAGGGCCACTTAATTCAACAAGGTCCCAAAGTGTCACAGTGCTCTCCAGGATTCCATGAGGCCCTGCAATGTCAAAATGGACCTTTGGATCCATGGGGGCCCACAGTGTCACAATGGGCTCTTGTGGTTCTACAGCCTCACAATGGCCCCTCGGTTCCATGTGTCCTGCACGGTTCCATGAATCCTTGGTTCCATGGGGTCCTGTAGGGTCACAATGGTCTCCTTGGTTTCATGGTGCCACAGCTGCCATAATTTCCATGGTATCACAACTGCCCTTGGATCCCAAGAGGCCCCACAGTGTGACAATGGCCCTTGCTTCCATGACTCCCTGTAGTGTCACAGTGGTGTCCATGATTCCATCAGGCCCTGCAGTGTCACCACGGACAGTTGGTTCAATGACACTCCACAATGTCACCATGGTCCCTTGGTTCCACAGAGCCCCACTGTGTCACTGTGGCCTTTTTTATTCCAAGGCTCAGAAGTGCCAGAATGACCCTTTGGTTCCATCAGCCCTTGAAGTTTCCAAATGGTCTCCATGGTTTCATGAGTAGCCCCTGTGTCCCAAGAGACTCTTGGCTCCCTCAAGTTCTTCAGTGTCACAACGGGCCCTTGGTTCCACGAGGTTTGGTAGAGTCACAATTGACTCCTTGGTTCCATGAAGCCCTGCTGTGTCACAATGCCCATGGTTCCATGAGTTTCCATGGTGTCACAACGGTCTCCTTGGATCCCCAGTGTCACCATGGTCTCCTTGGCACCATCCAGGCCTTGTAACAAGAGATACTGAGCCATTTTGTGCCTTAGATGAAAGGCTGCAGAACTCATGCTTGTGAGGCTGTGTCACTGATAAGAAACAAAAAAACACCTGAATCTGAATGCCAAATATCATCTCAAGTAACTTCAATCCCAGCCTCAACAGAGGTAGAAAATACAAACAGAGATTCCACAGTAAATCAAAAACAGGGACCATATTTTGAATGCAGGCAAAATGTATTCAAGTGCATTCAAATGCACTCGATATAATAATAATCCCCGATTCCATGAGTGAACTTAAGAAGGGTTGAGTATTGAAGGAACTACAGAGAACCACAATATAAGAAAGGCAGGTGGCAAAGGTAATTCTGGGATAGGGAGACCAGAAAGCAAGAGCAGATGAACCAGTGCAGTCGCCACCAAGAAGATCACGTTCACACGCTGTGGGCAGCAACCCCCTCAGGCCGTGTCACGATCCCCTGGTGCAAGGGGGGTCACGATGGTTCGTGTTACTGATCTCAGAGTGCAGAGACACACAGCAGGGGACTTTCAGTATTCATCCAAACAAATGCACCTTTTACTGAGTGCCCACAGCAGATGCAACAGAAAGATTAGAAAGGCGATAAAGGATAGAAAGACAGAGAAAAAAGGCGGGGGGAATGGCTACCAACAGAGAGATTAAATCCTCGTGGTCCGGCCAACAGATCTGTCTGGCCACCTCAGCAAGAGTCTCAAAGTCTTTGGTTAACTCAGGGGTCTTGTATAATCTGCTACCAGGAGGGGAGCAGGACGGCACATGGAGGGAACAGTGGAGAATAAATCCATTGGGAACAGGTACAGACAGTCCAGTTCTGAACAGCACAAACCGGTGCCAGCAGTGAGCGGGGCCCGTTGTTTCAGGACTGGTTCCTATGGGAAACATCCCGCTTCCTATGGCAGACATCCCGCTCCAGTCAGGCCAGCACCCCTGGGGTAGAATTTGAAGGGTCTCAGTCTCAGTCCTTGTGCAGGGCTTCAATCTCCATCCTTGATGGGGGCTGTGAGGCAGATGAGGGATCTTTGGACTGTCTCTTACAGACTGACATCCCAAAACATTAAAATAATTATGCATTTCTCTTAAAAACAAAATTTACTGAATTAATAAATTTATAGTTTTTTTTCGTATTTCTAATAGTATTATTCTATATTCGTAACGAGGTAGACGGGAGACTTGCTCATCCTCTAATTCAGCCAAATCTCAACTTTATTGATTAACAGCAATACTTTTATAATCACAGTAATAAGGCTCATGCATATTGCAAAATTATAGCTCACTATTGGTCAGCTATAAAAAGTCAGTCCCACCTTCTCAAGATGTTTGTGGCTTCTTTTTTACCTCCTGTTATCACATAATTTATAAAACAACTTCTTGCTCAAAGAAACCATGTCCTTGAATTAGGCAGATGTTACCTACTGAGATGCTCTTTCTCACGTTACTTTTCCCATGGACTATGTCTCAGTAAAAAAACTGTCCACATATTCGTATTACCAAGATTTAATATTTTATAATATAAAGTCCATACCTTTTTAGCAAGCAAAAAATTTATTGGTCATTTGTTCTAAGTAACACAATTCCCTTCATTAATTCATTGAGCAGTGTGGCTATTGATTTCTCCTTCTACTTAGTCCTACTATAAATTAGTCCTATTATAGTCCTAATTAGTCCTATTATAAATCCTTTTGTTATCTTTTTTATCATTTTCACAGACAAGATAAAAAGGGCTACTTCGGGGTCCGTGGAGAACTTTCTGGGGCACATTTGGGATAGTTCTGGGTCTGGGGAGGGAATTCAGAGAGAACTTGAGGGTCTGGAGGACACTTGGGGAAGCCAGGTGAGCACTTGAAAGGGGTACTCAGGGATTCCGAGGGACAGTTTGGGGTCCAGGGCAGAACTTGGGGGTCCAGGGTGAAATGAACAGGGCAAAGGGAATTTTTCTCCTTTTAACACCTTTATTAAAAGAGATCAGTTCAGGATAGGAAGCTCGACGAGTCTGCAGTCTCTGTCGGGTCTCCCAGGGTGGCTCGCAGGAGGAGGATATGCGCAGCTTTGTCCACGAGGGGCAGAGCCGGGGGGGGTCCGATCCTCTGGGAGCGTTTTTGGGCGTGACCCAGATCTTTCTGTTTGCTGCGTCGCCCTGTCCGCTCACGGTTTCAGGACGACTCTCATGCTCAGGGTGAGGGGCTACAAAGGTTTTCAGCATCTCTGCAAGCCCAGCACTCCGCTCCTCACGTCCAGACATCACTCTAATTGCCCAACTCTATATTGGTTCGTTGTTTTGGGGTTTTTTCAGTACGTTTGGAGTGGTAGCTTCTTATGGCATGCTGGTCCTGGAGTTATTTTGCACGCCCTCCTCCCAAGTTTCATCTTTTCTCCCCACTGTCTGAAGAGGTTCCCTCCCTCCACTGTTTCTAGAGAAGAGCCATCAACTCCGCCTTGGCCAGAGCTTTCACCAATACAAAAAGAACCATTAACTACAACGACCTGCAATTATCATGACAAACAAACAGCACCCCAGCAGCAACCTTGGTCTGATTAGTTTTTGTAACCTTTTTTTCTCACAAAAAAAATTGGCAGATTTTTTGTTCATAACAACAGCCATTCCATGGTGACATCCCAGGGGACCTTGGGCTGCAAAGGCACCGATCTGTCACAGGCACTCACGGGGGCTCCACGGTGACATCCCAGGAGTCCCCAGGCTGCCAAAGAGCCGGGATGTCCCAGACACTCACAGGGGTTCCTGTCATGGGCACAGTGGGAGCTTCAGGCAAAGTTTATTAGAGAAGCTCCTGTTGGATCTCAAGATTCAGAAAGGAGCCCAAATAGCTCACACAGATCCCCAAATGTCACCATTAAGTCAGAGATGACACAGACTCACATCAGAAGGCTAAGGGCTAAAAGCCACCTGTTTTTTAAATCCTCTTCTTTTATATCTTGGTTTGCTACAGGTGGACTTCATTGGTCATTTAATCAACACATTTCACATGATTGGCCAATTAAGACAACACCCTTCAATATACAACTTTATGGAAAAGAGCCAACTTATCACAAACATTGTTGGGGCACCAGTTATTGATGTTTGTTTTATGTTGGGCTGTTCTGGGGGCTCCCTGGATGTGGGAAACCCTCCTATAGCAGTTCTGTGCCAGATAAAAGGAGATGCACAGGACTTTTTCAGTCTTTGGCTTCTTGTTTATCGTTATCCTATCGAAAGTTTGGCATTGCTATTCACATCAGGCTGAGCACGCTGGAAAAGCACTGCAAAATAGTTCTAAAATATACAGTTTCAAGGTCCTTCCATGTTGTCTCATCCAATTAACTCTTAAAATGTACATTATTTCTACTTATCGACCAATAACTCATCCCTTGACTGTCCACATGACCTCTGCACTGTGCTTTCCTTGACCAATGACCCTGTGCCACCAACACTGCAGAAAATAGAATAGATGAAGAAGACGGGGGCTACACACCAATTCCTCCATCTTGCTTCTTATCTACACCATACTAAAAATCCCAAAACCTAAATTTCTCACTCAAGGGACATAGTATACTACCCTCTAATCTATTTCACACTTGGGTAAATTCTAATCTGTCTCAAAGTCTTCGAAGTCCTCTCTATGGGCGAAGGTTAAAGGCAGTGTATCTCTGGGCTCAGGATTCCGCAGAGCAGACAGAGAAATATTCCCTGTGCCCTGGATTCCCACACATTTAACCTAAAACCCTTTAACCCTTAACATGTGAAGTTGCCCAAAAATGTTCCAGGTAAGTAGGGTTAGAAGGAAAAGAAATAGAGAACCACAGAAAGACAGAAGATCCATAGAAAGACACACACATAGGTACCAACTGCTCAGGTTCCAGCATCACCAACAGAGGAACCCCAGGAGAAGGCAGGATCCAGACCCTGGGCTGGCCTCGTGCTCCGGCTTTTAACCCCCTGGGACTTCATGGGCCCGCCCCTGGATGGCACTGCCAGTTGCTTGTCCAATCAGAGCCAGGGTAGGCACCAGCATCTAGTGTGTGATTGATAGACAGCTCAGCCAATCAGAGCTGGGTTAGCACAGCCCCCTGCAGTGTGATTGGCAGCTCTGCCAGGCCAGGGCTGGGGGCGGGGCTCTGTCCCACCACAAACCAAGGCCTGACCCGGCCCTGGCCCCACACGGGCATTCCGAGCATCCCAAGGTGTCTCGGGGCATCGATCTCATCCAGCCTCTGACAGTGACCATGGTGACACTATGGAACCTCATGGAACCATGGGTCAGTTGTGACAACACGGGTCCAAGGACACCACAGTGACACTATGTAGTAAATGCCACAAGCCTCGCTAAGGCACCATGGAGGCTGTAACAATAGAAATACTGATACAGCAACAGATACAAGTTCCTAACCCTAGACTCACAGCGTATATTTGTAGCCTTATAAGGAGAAAACCTTGTTAACCCCTTCTATTGGTCACTTGTAAAACCTTTAACCTGTGTCCATTGGTCCAGTTTGGAGCCTGGCCAAAGGTATATATGAAGCTTACTGTACCCCATTAAGTTGGAAGAAGAATTGCTCCGGACCTTTATTCCTGAATAAACCATCTCCAGTGGAACTGCCAGCGTCTTCTTCTCCTCTCTCCATCTGCCTGAGCCATGCCCGGGGAAGCCAAGCCTAGCAGCAGCTAAACCCTAAAGAGCTGAGATCCCAGAGCTGTTATCACTATAAAGAGCTGTTATCACTCTGCTGGCTGCAAGGCTCCCCGTGGTTTCGGGTCCAAGCGGGCTGGACTCCGGGCCTCTGTCCTTTCCTGGGATAGAGGTCCCGGGCCAACACCCAGCTACTAAGACCCCCAAAAGGATCACAATAACTACGGATCCTCATGGAACCATGGGTCAGTGGTGACAACGTGGCGACTTCATGGAATCAAAAGAGACCATTGTGAAACTGCCATGGAACCAAGGGCCCAGGGTGACACTCTGGAGCCCATAGAGTCATGGAGGAGCCATTGTGACACTGTGGACCCTCATGGAACCAAGGGAACATGGAACAGGCTGGTGCCTTAAGTTTTAGCTTTCTTATTTTCCAGATTCTGTACTGCATTCATGTGTAACTCTGAACTTTATATAAAATATTAGCAAGTTCTCTTCACAGTTTGGCTAGACAAAACAATCCTTTCCCAGCCCAAGAACAAAGGACACCATTGCAGCTTCAGGCCCAAAAAGTGTAAACAACAGTGAATTGAGGAGAGCAATCTCAGAGGATTGTACTTCATTACCTGAAGGTGTAATTTACCTCAATATGTAAATGGACCAAAACTTACAGAAGTGTGAAAACTCATGACCCATTGTCCATCTTGGGTGGAGCCCTGGCCATGCTCTTGTACTGCTCCAGGTGTATCCTTTGAAGGTCTTTTTAATAAATCCCTGCTTTATTCCTGTAGCACTGCCTAGAATCTGTCCTAGGTCACCTCTCAAGGCATCAAGGCCTGGCTGGCTGAGCCACGTGGGGCTGCCTGACAGGTCCAGCTGACCTTGGCATGTTGAGGGCTGCTGCTCAACAGCCTCTGGAGCACTGGGGCTTTGTGCTCTCCTTCCTGCGGAAAGAACTGTCTTTCTCCTTCAGGTGTCCATGGCCAAAATCAGGATTCCTCCTCCAAATTCCTTATATACAAAGATTGTTCCCAGATGAAATCTGCCAGGAGAGACAGATCTGGCTGCCTTGGCCACCCAGGAGCCACCTCTCATCTGCCTTTGAAACACTGGGACCTTGTGTTTTCCTTTCTTATGAGAAAAAAATAATCCATCTTGACCAGGCACACATGGCCAAAATTGGGAATCCACCTTCAGAATTCTCTATATACAGGGACAGCTCCCAGACAAAAACTGCCAGGACTGACAAGTCTGGCTGGTCTTGGCTACCTGAGGGATGGCACTCATCTGCCTCTAAAACACTGGGGCTCTGTGCTTTCATTTCTAATGAAAAAAACTCTTCTTCCTGTCCAGACACCCATGGCCAAAATTGAGATTCCAGGATGCCTTTGTTCAAGGATAGTCTCTAGATGAAAGAGGCCAGGAGAAGCAGGTCTGGCTGGCTTGACAGGTCTGACTTGGCACCCTTGGCTAAAGGGTGGCCACCTCTTATCTTCTTCCAGTGCACTTGGACTTTGCACTTTTTTTTCCTATAGGAAAAAAACATCCATATTGACCAAGTGCCCATGGCCAAATCTGGGATTCCACCTCCAAAACTTCGTACATCCAAGAATTGCTCCCATGAGAAAGCTGCCAGGACAGATGGGTCCGGCTGCCTGTGCCCTCTTGGGGGTTGCCTCTCCCCTTCTTTCCAAACACTGGGGCTGGGTGCTTTCCTTCCAAGGAAAAGAACTGTCCTTCCTATGTGTGCAGAAATGGCTGAAAATGGGATTCCACCTCTCAAATTCCCAAGACCCAAGGGTTTCTCTCAGACAGAAGCTACCAGGACAGAGAGGGCTGGCTGGCCTAGGCCTCGGATGGCCACCTTTCATCTGCCCACTCAAACACAAGTGTTCCACACTTTCCTTCCTATTGAAAAGCACCATCCTTCTCAGAGTGTCCATGTCTGAAATTGGGATTCCCTCTCTAAAATTCTGTATATCCAAGGGTTGCTCCCAGGCAAAATCTCCCAGTACCGTGAAGACTGGCTGACCTTGGCCTCTGGTGGCTGCCCCTGCAACACTGGGACTGGGTTCTTCCCTTCCCATGGAGATCCCTGGGACACTGTGGGGAACTCATGGAACCAAGGGGATCATTGTGACATCACTGGAGCCCATGGAACCAAGAGGCCTTGGTGGCACAGCGGGGCTTCATGGAACCCAGAGACCATTATGGCTCTGTGGGGCCTGATGAAACCATGGAGACCATTGTGACCCTTCAGGGCCTGGTGACACCAAGAGGGCATTATGACACCTCAGGCCCTCATGGAAGCAAAGGACAATTGGGACACTATGGGGCCCCATGGAACCAAGGGAACATAGAGCAGGTCTGGCTGGCTTGGCCTCCAAGGTGCCCCCTGACAGGTGCGGCTGACCTTGGGATGTCAAGGGCTGCCTCTCATCAGCTCCTGGAACAGTGGGGCTCTGTGCTTTCCTTGCTATGGAAAAGAACCATCTGTCTTTTCAGCTACCCATTGCCAACATTGGAACTCTCCCTAAAACAATTCCTATGTGCAAGAGTATCTCAGAAAAAAAGAGCTCTGGCTGGCCTTGTCCTCTGGTGGTCATCTCTCATCTGCCCCTGAAGCACTGGGGCTCTGTTCCTTCCTTCCTCTAAAAGAGCACCGTTTTTCATGTCCAGGGACCATGACCAGAACAAGAATTTGGTCTCCCAAATTGTGTATATCCAAGGATTGCTCCAAGACAAAAGTAGCCAGGACAGACAGGTCAGGCTGGCCCTGTCCTCCGGTGATTTTCTTAGACTATGAGCTGAAATGTTTTCATTTGAAAACACCTTGGAGAGGGCCCAGAGATCTCCCAAGGAGGGGTTTTGAGGCCTTGGGCATATGACCACTACAGATGGACAAAGGAGCTCTGTGCTCTGTGCTGTTGTGGTGGTTTTGCATCATGGAAATGATGTTCTTAATAGCTACTGGCAGTTTCCTCCATGTCTGACAAAAACCCAATCAGTAATTAGCTGTGAGAACTGACAATCTATTAAACCACTAAGGAAACTGTACACACCTCTGTGAAGACACAATGTTAAAGATGAGAAAGCCTGGGAGGGTCTCTTTCCCTTCTGGCTGGCACAGAGGTAACAAGGCTGACCTGGCCCCCGTCTCAGCCAGGCCGGGCCGGGCGGCTCCTGCCGTGGGGCCGGGCCCCTTCCCAGGGACCCCGCCGGGCCCTATCGGCTGCCGGGCAGGGCAGGGGAGGCCGCGGGGCCGAGGCCGGGCCGGGCCATGGCTGCAGTTGGGAACATCTGGGCACTGCTGAGCCCTGCCCCGCCGCCAGCCCGGGCCCAGCCAGGATCCGCCGGGCCCCAGGAGCAGCCCCGGGCCGGGCCGGCTCGGCCAAGATTCTGCCACCGTTGGGGTTCAGCCGCAAGCCCCGGGCAGGGCGAGGAGAAGCCATCGGCCCCCGGCCGTGCTGCTGCTGTGCTCTGGCCTGGCTGCTGAGATCCTGGCCCTGCCCCAGCGCGGCCCATCCTGACACAGCCCCAGCGCAGCCGCTGCAGAAACCTCCATCGTAAAACAGCTCCGGCCGCAAGCACCGAGCCCGGCCGGGGTCACGGAACCATCTGCAGGCCCCGGGGGAGATATGAACTCTTTCAGTGCTTCCATCCTCCCTCGAGGAAGAGAAAAGGACAAAGTGCAGGTGCATAGAGGAGCAACATGAAGACACCAAGGGCAGTGAAGAGGAAGTTGAGTCCCAGATGGGAGGGATGAGGAGATGCCTTGATCTTGGGGCTGAAATCCTCTTGTAAAGCTATGCAGAAGGATGTAATTGATACATCAGACACTCTTTTTCCTGATAACTCATTGAAAAGTATGGGGAGATGACTTGTCCAGCGAAGGCCTCCATGCTAAAGGAAGCAAATGCTGATGTAGCTGTGATCCTATAAGAAGTTTAACAGAGAGAGAAGAGTGATGAGACCCTGTGCCCTCAGAGAGAGAAGAAGATCTCTGTTTTCAGAGATGAAGTTGATTTCAGAGATAGATGAAGAGAATCTTTGCTTTCAACATCTCATCTTTAAAATAATACTCCATAACCTGACATGGCCCATAAACACAACTGTGGGAAAAGCTGTGAAAAAATGGGAGGAACTTCATGATTGCAGGTTTTCTGTCCAGCTGCTATTTGTGGGAATTGAGAGCCATTTCTCAATGACTCCTTTCCCTAAGTGAAGTGAAGAAAGACTATTCTAGAGGTGATAAACTGACTGAAAATTTTAGGTTTTGTCTCTTTGCAGTAAGAAAGAAAAGGTTGTAGGGGAGGAAAAGTGTTCTGAATTTTTTTTTTTCATTCTTATTACTCTTCCTTTTAGTTACTGGTAATAAACTATTCTTTATACCATTCCAAGGTTTTGAGCCTAGTTTGCCTTTCTCCTAATCCTACCTCACAACAGGAAATGAGTGCATTGGTAATTAGCCAACACTGAACACACAGCACTAATTCATGTGTTGGTCAAGAAATCTCACACTGGCAAAACAAAACCACTACAGAAAACTTCATGCTGAACTGAACTAGACCAGAGGGAAATCAATGCAGAGCCATGGTTTGTCAGGACTTGCTTGATTCTAATGAGCCCTGTGGTTCATTTGGAGCTGAGCTCTTGAACCTCAGGGCCTGAGAGGAGATTGCACAAACCTTTCCAGGAGTCAAAGTCAGAAGAAAACCCCAAAGTGTCTCAAAGCATGAATGGGTCCCACTGAGGTCCATCCCCAACACAGGCTCCTCATGGACTCCTTGGAGGAGAGAATTGGAGGCCAGGATGGCACAAAAAACTTCTCATAAATTCAGTGTAGAAAGAAAAATCCAAAGTACCTTAAAAACCTTGAGTAACTCAAAGTATTAATGAGCTCCACTGAGTGTCAGTACCAAGCTCTCATGGGACTCGTTAAAGCAGATAATTGGGGCCATGATTGCACAAACTTCTCACAGAGTCTGTATCAAAAGGGAAACACCAAGTACCTTAAAATAACTGAAGTACTCTGAAGTATTAATGAGCCCCACTGAGTGTTGTTACTGACAAAGCCTCTCCAGGGACTAATTACAGCAGATAATTGGAGGCCATGATTGCACAAACCTCTCAGAGACTCCAAGGCAAAAGCCAAACCCAAAGTCCTTTGAAAAACCTGCACAGAGGCTCCTGGCACAGAGGCAGCTCCTGGCAAGGGCAGCGCTGCAGAGAGACAGCTCTGGCCAGGAGCAGCTCCTGTGCACAGCCCAGCAGGGCTGGGGCACTGCCTGCAGCCACCCCGGGCACAGCACAGAGGCACAGAGGGGTTAAACTCAGCCTGGGCTGGGAGCACAGAGCAGAGCTCACTCAGGGCTCACTAGAGCAGAAATCATCCCAGGTTTGAAGCAGTCATTCCCTGGCTGTGGGAAGAGAAGCTGCAGTTCCTGCAGGCATCTCCTGGAGCTGGCACATCCCACAGCTTTCAGGACCTTTCAGGAGGACTCTCAGAGCTGCTGCAGGGCAGGGCTGTGGCCCTAGGGCAGGGCTGGCTTTCCCTGCTGCCCCAGCCCAGGCACAGCCCAAGGCAGCTCCTGTTGCCCGGCTCTGCTGCAGGGCTGAGCAGCCGGGGCTGCAGCCAGGGGTGCCCAGGGCTGTCGTGCAGAGCAGGGTCCTGCAGCCCAGGGCGCTGTGCTGGGGCAGGGACTCTGCTGCCTGCCAGGGACAGCTCTCAGCCAGCCCTGGCAGCTGCTCCAGCACTGGGGAGAAGCTCTGGGGGGAAGGAGCCACCCTGAGCAGGGCAGGGGCTGCTGCTGAGAGGGGCTGGGTGGGGCAGGGCTGCTCCCAGCTCCAGACCAGCCTGGGCACAGCTCCGGAGGGCACTTCCCAAAGAAGGTAAGCCTGGGATTGCTGGAACGATCAGGAGCTTTCCTGAGAGTGATTTCAATTTCCTGCTTGGAAAAAGATGGGAACGTTGGGGTGGTGACAAAAAGATTTTGGGATTTTTTTACATTTTTCATATATTTGTAGCTCTGTAAAATACTATTAGATTACTATTAGTATAATCCTTTCTTCAGTCTATTACACCCTTAATTAACTCTATTAAACTGCTATTATATACATTTATAACTATAATCCTTAATTAACTCTAGTACATTCCTAAACTTTCTTTTAGATTTTAGAACACTAAGCTGACTGTCTACATACATTCCTGAAATACTGTCTTATCAGTCTTATTATCAAATAGTCTTATTATCAGGAAGAGAACCTACAAAAACATTTTTCTAATTGACCAGAATGTGAGCAGTCACAACAAAACATGAAGGCAAAGAAGCCCTTGGACCTACTCCAATGGGTTGAGCCAGGGGTGTGTAACCAGGGCAACTCAATCTCCTATTGGATGTTCCTGTTAAATATCCTAATTATTCAACCTTAATAAATTGTTGAAATCAGGACTGAGGTGTGCCCCATCCCCACTGGGACACCTGGAAGCTTCCAATTAATGTCTGGTTTTTACTTTACTGTTCTAACCCTGTTGCAAGGGGTTTTTTTCTCTTTTCATGATAGAAACAGGGAAATGAGAGAAGCAGAAAATGAATTGTAATCGCAGAATCACAGAACATTCTGAGTTGAAAGGGACACATAGGACCAGCAAAGGAATGTTTGAACATTTACAGAGACTCCAGAACTGTAACTTTGGGTGCTCAGTCTCTCTGCTGGGAGCCTCCCAAAGGGCCCTCAGCCACTCCTCAGCCCTGGACAGCAGCAGCATCACCTCTGCAGGGCCCAGCAGGGCTCTCCTGAGCTGCCCTTGCCCAGCTGCACACAGAGCCTGCCCCAGCCAGGGCCCTGCACACAGGCAGGTTTCTGTAGGGCCGGGCCAGGGCACACAGGCTGGGATGGGCTCTGTGAGCGCTGGCAGGGACAAGGCTCCTCTCAGCAGGGAATGTCCAGGCCCAGGGAGATGCTCAGGGAAGGAGAGGGGGCTGAAGAGAGCAGTGCTGGGGGCAGGAGGGCACTGTTGGTGTGTGGGAGGTGCTGGGCACAGCTGGGCACGGGAACACTGTCCTGAGTGCCCGGCTGTCTCTGCCCTGCCCTCTCAGGCACAGCACCACAACATCTTCTCTTGGTTCTGCCCTGCCCTGATATTGTCACTGTGATCTGCTGCTCTCAGGGAGGCTCTGGCATTTGCAGCAGCTGAGTCAGGCTCTGCCCTTGGCATTCCTGTCAGGCAGGGCTGTCCATGGGAATGGGGTGTCCAAGCTTCCCTGGCACCTGTGGGGCTGTGGGCAAAGCAGTCCATGGGAAAGGGGAATGAGCTGAGCCCCCTCCCTGAGATCCCATCAGGGGCACAGCCAGGGATCTCCTTGATGTGCTCTTCCAAGCTCTGAGCTGCCCTCCTGGGTGCAAATCTGTGCCAGAGCCTCTGGGAGTTCCCTGAATGTCCCACGGGGAAGGGCAGAGCTGCCAGAGCTGAGGAAATGCTGCTGGGTTTGCCAAGGGAGCCGTGAGTGTCCTTGGCACAAGGGGGTGCTGAGACCTTGCCCAGAGACCTTGAGAGAGGGTGAGACACTCAGGGATCCCTCTGCTCTGGGCAGGGTCTGGTTTATCCCAGGGTGACCCAGGAGTGTGATTGTGCTCTGATTGCAGCCAAAGGTTTTCCCAGAGCACGAACAAGGGTGGGTGAGTCCCAGCGGGACAATCTGCAAGGAATGGCCGAGGTTTGGCTCCAAGCAGCCTCTCCTGACTTGTCACTGTCCTTTCCCCATGAACAGGTGCCCAAGTGCAGCCCCAGCAAATGTCCAACAGCAGCTCCATCAGGCACTTCCTCCTGCTGGCATTGGCAGACACGCGGCAGCTGCAGCTCCTGCACTTCTGCCTCTTGCTGGGCATCTCCCTGGCTGCCCTCCTGGGCAACGGCCTCATCATCAGCGCCGTAGCCTGCGGCCACCACCTGCACACGCCCATGTTCTTCTTCCTGCTCAACCTGGCCCTCAGCGACCTGGGCTCCATCTGCACCACTGTCCCCAAAGCCATGCACAATTCCCTCTGGGACACCAGGAACATTTCCTACACAGGATGTGCTGCTCAGCTCTTTTTCTTTATGCTTCTTCATCTCAGCAGAGCTTTCCCTCCTGACCATCATGTGCTACGACCGCTACGTGTCCATCTGCAAACCCCTGCACTACAGGAGCCTCCTGGGCAGCAGAGCTTGTGCCCACATGGCAGCAGCTGCCTGGGCCAGTGCCTTTCTCTATTCACTGCTGCACACGGCCAATACATTTTCCCTGCCCCTGTGCCATGGCAATGCCCTGGGCCAGTTCTTCTGTGAAATCCCACAGATCCTCAAGCTCTCCTGCTCACACACCAACCTCAGGGAACTGGGTCTCATTGTGGGTAGTCTTTGTTTAGGTTTTGGCTGTTTCATGTTCATTGTTTTCTCCTATGTGCAGATCTTCAGGGCTGTGCTGAGGATCCCCTCTGAGCAGGGCCGGCACAAAGCCTTTTCCACCTGCCTCCCTCACCTGGCTGTGGTCACCCTGTTCATCAGCACTGGCATATTTGCCTACCTGAAGCCCCCCTCTGTGTCCTCCCCATCCCTGGATCTGGCCCTGTCAGTTCTGTACTCGGTGGTGCCTCCAGCCCTGAACCCCCTCATCTACAGCCTGAGGAACCAGGAGCTCAAGGCTGCAGTGTGGAGACTGATGACTGGATGCTTTCAGAAACATTAAAATGCTGGGCAATTTCAGACAATCACTTGCAATAAAACTCGTCTTTGACACTTCTTCTTGGTTTCATTTTAGGGGTTCTTTATCTTTGTTTTACCTTTTTACATTTTCCACAAAGAAATGACATTGTTTGTGCCATTTCCCATTTTGTTTCTCTCCATCTTCTCTGTGGCCAGAGACTATGTCAATGAGGGTCTGCACTCTCGGTGGCTTTAAAGGAACTAAAGGATGTCCCAGCAGAGTTTTCTGCAGAGATGCTCTTTTGTTACCTTCTCTGGAGCTGCAGCAGCAATGTCTGTGTGCAGAGCTGGGGGCAGATCAGTGCTGGCCCAGCAGCTGTGCCCAGCAGCAGCAGCAGCACTTGGTGTTGCCAGTGCTGCTGCCGTGGCCCTGCCCCGCTGCCCTGGTGGCCCTGGTGTTGCTGCAGGGCCTGAGTGCTCTCGGGGCCGGGCACAGCCCTGGGGGTGGCAGTGCCGGGGCTGCAGCAGGGACATGTAATATAAACCACCATTGATAGTTCTTCCAGGTTTGGTTCTGGGTTTGTTACATTTTTCCCTGTGTTTCAGTTTTTTAATATTGTCCACAAAGTAATCCCATCGGTTTTGCCATTTCTCTTTTTGTTTCTCTCCACCTTCCCAGTTTCCACAGGCTGTGTTGGTGAGGGGCTGTGCTCTTGGTGCCTTTAAAGAACTAAAGGATCTCACAGCAAAGTTTTTTTTCAGAGATGCCCTTTTGTTACCTTCTCTGGTGCAGCAGCAGCAATGTCTGTGTGCAGAGCTGGAGGCAGATCAATGCTAGCACGTCAGCCCTGCTCCTGCTGGCCACACCATTCCTGATCCAGGCCAGGAGCCATTGCCCTTCTTGCCCACCTGGGCACACTGCTGCCTCATGTCCAGCCTGCTGTCCATCAGTCCCTGCAGGTCCCTTTCTGCCTGGCTGCTCTCCAGCCACTCTGTCCCCAGCCTGTAGTGCTGCAAAGGTCGTTGTGGCCAAAGTGCAGGACCCAGCACTTGGACTTGTTAAACCTCACCTTGTTGGATTTGGGCCCTGGATCCAGCTCTTCCAGGGCCCTGTGCAGAGTCCTCCTATTCTCCCTCAGATCAACACTCACACCCAGTTTGGTGTCATCTGCAAAGAAGTCCCTGGTTCTTTGAGGCCCCTAAGTATCACAATGTCCTTGTGGTCACACCAGGCCCTGCACTGTCACAATGGCCTCTTTGATTCCATGGGGCCCCAAAACATGACAATGAACTTTGAGTTCCATGGGACTTCATAGTGTCACAATGTTCTCGTTGGTGCTGCAGTTTCACAGTGGCCCCTTGGTTCCATGTGGCCCCAGGGTGTCACAATGGCCCCATGGTCACATGAGGTCCCACAGTGTCACAATTGTCTCTGTCCTCTCAGTGTCATAATGGACTCCTGGTTTCCACAAGGCCACACAGTGTCACAACGTTCTTCCAGATCCCTTGAGGCCCCATCGTGTCACAGTGGTCCCTTGGTTACACAGGATCCTGCAGTGTCACAATGTCCCCTTGGTTCCATGAGGCCCCGCAGTGTCAGAACGGCCCCTTGGTTCCACTGGGCCCTGGAGTCTCCCAATGGTCTCCTTGGTTTTGCAGTGTCAAAATGGTGAAACCCCTTGGTTACACAAGGCCCTGCAGTGTCACAATGGCCTCTGTGGTTCCACGAGGACCCAGAGTGTCACAGGGCACTCCCTGGTTCCATTTGGCCCCACAGCACCACAATGGACCCCTGGTTCTGTGGGGCTGCACGGTGTCACCATGGTTCCCTTAGTTCCACCAGGTCCAGCAGTGTCACCATGGCCCCAGAGTGTCCCAATCATCACAGAATGACAGAATCAAATAGGCTGGAAAAGACCTTTGGGATCATCAAGTCCAACCAATGCCCTAATACTGCCTTGTCACCCAGACCATGCCACCAAGTGCCACTGGAGAGGGACAGTGACTCTGCCACCTCCCCCCTGGCCAGCCCATTCCAGTTCCCACTCACCCTTTCTGTGAAGAACTTCTTCCTATTGTCCAGCCTGAGCCTCCCCTGGTGCAGCTTAAGGCTGTGTCTTCTTGTGCTGCCCTCCAGCAGATCCACACTCACACCCAGCTTGGTGCCATCTGCAATTTGTGAATGGGGGACTCGATCCCCTCACCCCGATCATCAGTGAAGATATTAAACAGGACTGGGCCCAGCACAGATCCCTGGGGACAGCACCAGTGCCTGGACACCAGCTGGGTGCAGCACCATCCCCACCACTCTCTGGGCCCAGCCTCCAGCCAGCTCTTCAATCTCCCAGCCAGGAGGGAACCTGCCCAAGCCGTGGGCTGCAGCTTTTCCAGGGAATGCTGTCAGAGACAGAGTCAAAGGCTTTGCTGGAATCCAGGCACACAACATCCACAGCCTTTCCCACATCCACAGGTGGGTCACCTGGTCATAAAAGGAGACCAGGTTGGTCAGGCAGGACCTGCCACCCCTAAATCCACGCTGGCTGGCTCTGATCCCTGGGCCATCCTGTGGGTGCCCTGTGATGGCACTCAAGGTGATCTGTTCCATAACCTTGCCGGGCACCCAGGTCAGGCTGACAGGCCTGGAGTTCCCCAGATCCTCCTGCCAGCCCTTCTTGGGGATGGGCTCACACTGGCACCTCCAGTCCTCTGGGACCTCCCTGGGGAGCCAGGACTGATGGTAAATGATGGAGAGCAGCTTGGGGAGCTCATCCACCAGCTCCCTCATCCCCCTGGGATGGATCCCATCTGATCCCATACACCTGTGAGCATCTGAGTGGCTCAGCAGGTCACCAGCTGCTTCCTCCTGGATTCCAGGGGGCTGTTCTGCTCCCTGTGCCCATCTACCAGCTCAGGAGAACACTTGTCCTGAGGACAACCTGTCCTAATATTGAAAATTAAGACAAACAAGGTAATAAGTAGAATAGGCTTTTCCTTATCTTTAGTTACTATATTCTTCGCTGTACCTAAAAAAGAGGAGGGATTCTCCTTATCTCATGTTTTGCTATTAATTTGCTTTATAAAAAAAATTTCTATTATTTTTCACAGAAGTGGCCAGGTTAACCTCTAATTGATTTTTCACCTCTTTCCTTTTCTTTCTGCATGACCTAACAACATCCTTAAACACTTCCTAAGCTGCTTGACCTTCTGTACAAAACTTATGCACCCTCTTTTTTCCCCTGAGTTCCTACAACAGCTCCATGGGCAGCCAGGAAAGTAATTTTTCTCACTTGCTCATTTTTTGCCACACTGGGACAGGCTGCTCCTTCCCCCTTAAGATTACTTTCTTGAAATGTGTCCATCCTTCCTGGACCCCTTTGTTTTTAAGAGCTGTGTCCCTTCAAAAAATCAGTACTTGATTTGGTGCTCCCCAAATCTAAACAGGCCAAAGTCTGCCCTTCCTAATTCCAGTGTAGAAGTTTTGTTTCTCTCCCCCCTTCTTCCACAGAACATTGAAAACTTGATTATTTCATGGTCACTGTGCCCCAGGCAGCCTCTGAGCCCCACATCTGCCACCAGCCCTTCTCTGTTTGTGACCAGCAGCAGACAGAACTTTCCTTGGCAGTGGGAGTGTTACCAGAAATTCAGTAAAACAGAAAACTCCTTAACCCCAGTGTAGCATTAAGAAGCAGCATTCTTTTTTCAGCCGGATGCACGGGGGAGAGCTCCTCCCAAAGCTGTGCACACTGAGTACAGGAAAATTTCTGTTTATATTCTGTATTTTGCACATATATTCATTGATTCTCCTGCACTAGACACACATATGATAACCACTTGCCCAAAATCATTAGCATATTTCCCCTCCCCTTTACCCAAATATTCTGTCCTGGGGGTCTCTCTGGTGGTCCCTGGTGGTTGTGGACCCCAATGTTCCCGTGGGCTTTGCTGAGCTGGCAGGACACTGAGGCTGCTGAACTTCCAGTTCCCCTTCTCACACAATGGGCATTGTGTGGTTTCCATAGGCCTGGGGTTTTGGAGAACAAGCTCCAGGTGTCAGCTCACCTGGTGGAGGCAATTTATCATCTGGTAACATGAGGTCACAGAGTGGGCTATGACATCACAGAGTGGGTTATGTGAGGTCATCGATCGCTATAACATCATAGACTGGCTCTGTGACATCACAGATCCAGCTGTGACATCACAGGGCAGACGTCTGACATTACAGAGCAGGCTGTGACATCACAGAGCAGGCTGTGACATCCCAGAGGGGCTGTGTGACATCCCAGCAGGGCTGTGTCAGGTCACTGGGTTGGTCACTCTGCCCCAGCTCCCCCTCACAGTTTCTCCCAACAAGTCCAATGCTGTCCATGCCCAGCAGGGTCCCTGTCCCCCGGGATCCCCCCGGCCCACCTGGAGCCACAGCCTCCACCAAAGGATGTTCCACAGGATCCACCCCAGAGCCTGACATGGGGACAAGGGGCCAGGGCTGTGTGACCAGGACATCAAGGACAGGGATTATCCAGGTCACTGTGGCCTGGTTTGGGTTGCCCAGGGCAGGAAAGATGTCTGGCAGCTGGAGCAGGGTCTGGGAAGGGCCTCCAAGGTGGGGCTGGAGCCCTTGGGCTGTGAGCAGAGGCTGAGGGAGCTGGGCTTGTCCAGCCCACAGCAGGGAAGGCTGAGGGGCTCCTCATCCCAGCCTGGCAGTGCCAGCCAGGAGGGGATGGAGAACACAGAGCCAGGCTCTTCACCGGGGGCCTGGTGGGAGACAAAAGCCAATGGGTGGAAGGGGAAAGAGGGGAGATCAGCCAGGGCAGGAGGAGATGAAATGAGTCAGGCTGGTTTCAGCATTTCCTCAACACCAAGAGCAGCCTGACCTCCCTTCTCCATCCACCACTGACAGCTTTGCTGATCAGGAATTGTTCAGGCTGTTTTGCCCCCACTCCAGGACGAACATCTTGATACAAGAACTTAGTTGTGTTTATAACTATCGCAGAATCACGTTTGTCTAAAATTAATTTTAGTATGGAAATCACTTGTGGATGGTGGACTCATCAAGTGCTGCTGGCATGTTGCGCATAGCTCAGGGAAGCACGTGATTGTTATTAAATTGTGTCCTGTTCAACTGTGGTCTGTGGGCCATGAGGAGAAATCTTTCTGTGCCTCTGAGTTTCAGCAGTTCCTGGCCCCCAAAGGACACAAACCTGATGAATTGTGGTTCCCAGTCCAGGGGCTGCACTTGGACCTCCCTCCATGCCCAGAGCAGAGCTCCCTTGTCCCAAAAAGTCCCTGGCAGTGCAGGGATGAAGGAAACAGGACAGGCTGTGGGAATCAGGGGCAGCGCACAGCCAGGGATTTGGGGTGGTTGTGAGCCCAGGGCAGGACCCGGCCCTTGGCCTTGGTGAACCTCATCCCATTGTCCTGGGCCCATGGCTCCAGCCTGTCCAGGTCCCTCTGCAGATCTTCCTGCCCTCCAGCACAGCCACACTGCCCACCCAGCTTGGGCTCACCTGGGAACTGACTGAGGGTGCCCTCGATGGCCTTGTCCAGATCAGCAATAAAGAGATTGAACTGACCTGACCCTAATCCTGAGCCCTGGGGACACCCCTGGATGTGACTCCATTCCTCAGCTGCTCTGAGTGCCAGGGGTTGGATGAGGGAAATGGTGGGGAGGTGGTAGAGACAAAGTGTGATTGATTGTCAGCCATGAAGGGTCTGGATTTTCATATATAGTCAAACTACATGAGGAGGTGCTGGGGGTAAACAGCAATTGGACATTGCTGATATCACTCTATAATAAGGAGAAGAAACCTTAACAGGATCAAACAATTTTTTCTTCATTGTTTTCAATATAGTATATTTATTTTGAATTCAGTTCTGAAATGTGTCTAATTAACCACAGAAGAATTAAAAGTTTGAATGATTCCCAAGGGCTTGTCTTGTTCGAGTATTTTGAAAAAATGTTTGTGAGCCTTTGTCACTGAACTCCTGAACTGAAGAGCTCAAGAAAGCAGAGACCTCTGGAGAAGTAAAATTCATCAGCAACCTCCAAGTGGCTGAGGATCCATCCCCATCAGAGCAGCAATGAACAGAAATGGGCACAGCTTTGTGGCTGCCCCAGCTTTGGCATGGGCCCTGGGCCTGGAGCAGGAGCAGCTCTTGAGGGCCCCAAGGCCGCGGCTCTTGTGCTGCCCTGGGCAGATGGGATGGCAGCAGGGGCTGCAGAGCTCTCAGCACCTCAGCCCAAGGGCAGCAGGGCAGCCAGGGAGCCTCCTTTGGCCTTGGCCCAGCACCTTCCCCCATGGCTGGGGCTGAGTCCTGTGGCAGCTGCAGCTGCTGCTGTGCCCTTGGCAGGGGCTGAGGCCGTGGGGCCAGTGGGCAGAGCAGCCTGGGCTGAGCAGAGCTGTGGGGCCAGAGCCGGCTGGGCTGGGCTGGGGAGAGGCCCTTGGTGCTGGCCAGAGCTCAGGGCAGCTGGCAGAGCTTGCAGGGAGCTGGGCTGGGCTCAGAGAGCCTGGCCCAGAAACCATCAGTGTCCATCTCAGCCTGGCTGAGCGTGCAGGGGCAGGACTCAGGCCAGGCCTTGTGGGGCAGGGCCAGCGCCTGTGCAAGGCATTGCAAACAGGCAAGTGGCCCAGAGAGGAGGCTGCTCTGTGCCCTTGGTGGCACGGACAGAGCAGGGAGGGGGCCCAGGATATTTTTCAGGACCATCCTCTGTGCCCATGTGTTGGCAGCCCTGGCTGCTGAGCCCAGCTTTGGCTTCGGCTGAGTTTGGCTGTGGCCCAGCTCCATCCTTCTGCGGGGCTCAGGGCCTGTTCCCGGCCATGGCCAGCCCTGGCCAGCCTCTCTGCTGGCCCAGAGGGCGGCAGAGCCCGGGGCAGGGTTGACTGTGCCAAAGGCAGAGCTCAGCTTCCCGTGGGGGCTGCAGCAACACTCCAGAGCCCAAAGAGCCTCCATGGCTGTGCTGGAGACCAAGGCTGCAGCAGGGAAATGCAGGGCTGCTGCGGGATGGGGAGGCCATTGAATTCCAGCACACACCTCAGCTCTCTGATGATCCCGGCACCATGCTGGGCCCTGTTTCAGACTGGAGCAGAGCAGATGTTGATGGGACAGGAGCCCTGCGGGGCTGCTGGGGACCTGCAGCTTGCAAGGTGCTCTGCTGTCCCTCAGGTGCTCTCGGAGAGATCCAGTCCCAGCTGGGCACCTCAGGGCACAAGTGGCACTGCCTGTTCATGGGCACACAACTGATGTTTGCCTGGAAAGTGGCACAGGTCTCAATATTTTTAAATTTCACATTATATGAGCAAATATTTAGTATCAGATTTTTATTTTGTCTTCTGGGTTACATGAGTACTTTTGAGAAATGGCAGAGTTTTCCCACTAGGAATGGGAATTTCTTGGAAGTGTGCTGATGGCATGAAAATACAGATCATCCCATCTACAAGTGTCACCGTTATTCAGTCTAATATATCCCCTCCCTCTTCCTTCAGGTGTTTCCCACTCATCTGTTTAAATGGCCATGTCTAAGGATGTCACTTCACTAAACCAGCTGGATTCTATGTACTTCATGCTGCTCCCAGACTTCCTCCTCCAGATGCTCTCTGGCCATTCAAGTGCCTCTCAGTCTACTGGTTTCATGCTTTGAGCTTCAGGGAGTCAGCCAATCTTTCTGAAGTTTAAATAAATAATATATTAGTCAACATCTGAATTGTGTTTATATCTATCACAGAATAAACTTTTCTCTTGTCTTTTTTTAAAACTGTTCCCTTACAGAAATCACTGGGGGATGGTGGACATGTCAGATGCTGCTGGGACATCCCAGAGAGCTGAGGGAAGAGCTGTGACGGTGATTAAACTGTTCAAATGTTCAACTTGTGTTTGATGGCAAGAAACCTTTCTGTGCCTCTGAGTGTCACCCATCCCTGAGCCCAAAGGACACAAACCTGATGAGTTGTGGCTCCCACTGCAGGGGCTGCACTGGGACCTTGGCTCTGCACAGGAGAGCTCTTCATCCCCTTTCTCTCTTTTCCTCCCTCTGGGCATGGAGGGAGCTCCTGACTTCAGCCTGTGACTCGTGTGTGCAAAGAGCAAATCTGGGCAGAAATGGGGCAAGGAGGGTTTGGAGGACCTTGGGATCTATGCTGGGCACAGAAGGTGTTTTCCATTGCTCTGAGGCTGTCTGCTGTGGAAAGTGGATTTAATACCCAGCAGAGGAATGACTTTTGCATTGGATGGAGCTGTGCCTTCCCTTGGCTTTGTTGGCTGACAAGAAATGAACATCCCTCTGTGTCTCAGGCAGCTCCTTCTCCAAGGAAAGCAGGTGGGAGTTGGAGCCAAGGAGCTGAAAGCTGCAGGCGCAGCCTGGGCTGGAGGGAGCTCAGATTTGCACAAGGCTGCTCTGAGTGCCAGGGCTTGGATGGGGGAAATGGTGGGGTGGGGGTAGGGACAGAGTGTGATTGACTGTCAGCCATGAAGGGTCTTGATTTTCATATCTATTCCAACTGCATGAGGAAGCACTTGGATTCAGTGACAATTGGAGACTGCACATATTAATGAACTAGCAGTAAAAAAAAAAATAAATTACAGGACCTAAAAATATGTTTTTTCACTGTCTTTGTAAATAGAATACCTTCACTTTGAATACACTTCTGAAATGTGTCTAATCAACCACAAAGGATTTGAACACTTAAATCAAATTATTCCCAGAGGTTTGTCTGGTGAAGTTGTTCTGAATGTTAATGAGCCCTGGGACACTGAATTCCTGCACTGAAGAGCTGAAGGCTGAACAAGCAATTTGGAAAATTAAATTAAATGACTCCCTGAGGCTTGGTTTGTTCAGGTGTTCTGAATGGTAATGAGCCCTGGGACACTGAATTCCTGCACTCAAGAGCTGAAGGCTGAAGAAGCCTCTGCAGCAGGAAAATTCAGCAGCAGCCTCCAAGGTGCTGAGGATGTCAGCAGCCCCCACTGAGGCCATCCCTGCCCAGAGAGCGTGGGGGAATGGGCAGACAAGGAGAGCGTCCCTGGGGCTGGGGCAGCACAACTCAGAGGCACCAGCGGCTCCAGCTGGGCAATGGAGTGTGGGATGTGGCTGGGAAAGCCCTGCCTGGGCTGGGCCAAGCAGGACACACAAGCCCTAACTGCCATCCCCCACATAATTCTGCCAATGAGACTTTCTAAAGGAATTACAATTGTTTGTGTTCCCAGAGTTAGACTCACTGAAGAAATACCAACTGGAGATTCTCAGGAGTTCAAAACAACAAAACAGCCTTAAGTGGCAACTTGAGAAAATCAGAAAAACTTTGTGAAAAAGTTTATTATGTCATTGTAGTGGTTTTGGTTTGTTAATTCAAGATTTTTCTAATCCTGAGATTTCCTAATTAATGTATTGATGAGTGTACTGGATTTTAGTGTTGATTAATTATTTATGTATTTTTTTTTGTTGTGAGATAGGGTTCTGAGAAAGGTATATTAGGCTTAAAATTTCTAAAGGGTATAATGAAAATTTTGGTAAAAGTAAATTTAAAAAGAAAAAAGTAGTAAGGATTAAAAAAAAACTCTGTAAAACACATTTTTTTTCTTTAAAACTTTTCTTTTTACTGACAGTATAAACAAAGGAAAATGTAACTTAATATTAATCTAAAATTTCTAGTTATTTTACTATTTCTAGAATAGTCTTTTTTTAGTTTACTTAAGAAGAGAAGTTTTTCTTGTTAAAATTATGGAGTTTTTTTCCAAGAGGAAAAGACATTTTTTTGTGGTTCCTAATTTTGTCATGGATAACAGTTGTCTGGGGAACTTTGTTATTGTGAGTTTGTTTGATTGCTACAAGATTGTTTACAGCTTGTTGATGGCTCATATTGACTTATGGGGTATTGTTTTAAGGATGAGTTGTTTAAAGGTAAAAGTTTTGTATTTACTTTTTAAATTATTTTCATCTCTGGGAATAGAAATCTTCTCTTGGGGACAGTGGATTACTTTTTTTTTCTTGTTTAAACATTTTATGAAATTACAGGTTTTTAAATTTCTGTTTATTTTTATATAGAGATTTTTGTTTGATATTATTTTGAATATTTTTTTATAGTTCTATGTGTTATACAGAAAAAAAGTTTTTTTTTCTTTATAGTTTATAAGAGGATTTTAGTTTTCAGATAAAGGTATTTTTTCTTTTTTTTTTTATTTGGGATTTAATTTCTTTTTTACTGACTTTGATGGTTTTTTAATTGTTTTTCTATAAGCTTGTATTTCTTTTTTTTTTTTTTTCTTTTACTTGAGACAGGATTGAAGTATTGAAAAGAATAACACCTGACCCACCAGTAACTTGTGGTGGAAGTTGTTGTTGGGTTGTGTTAGCATTGGTTTTATGGTTCATTTTTGGCTTTTTAGTGTGTTTAATTTTAATTGTAGGGTTTTTTTGTATGGGTTGTACATTGTACGGTTTTCTGACTTAATGGTAAGAATTGAATAGCTGTAGCTGGCTTTGTTCTGGTTGGGGTTTTGTTGCCTCTTTTGTTTTCCTGTTTGGCAGTTGTTGGGGTTTGGTTTGGTCAGAATGGGGCTGATGGGGAGGGGCAGCCTGGGGAGGGGGGAAGGGGCTCAGCCCATGGCAGGGTTGCTTGGTTTGGTTTGGTTTGGTTTGGTTTGGTTTGGTTTGGTTTGGTTTGGTTTGGTTTGGTTTGGTTGAGATGGGGGCCGGGGCCAGGCCCCGCTGCTTCTTTGTTGACTGGAAAAGAAAGAGGAGGTTCCTGGGTTTTTTCATCTTTAACATTTGTGTTTCACTGAGGCGTGTTCAGTATCTTAGTGGTTTAACAGATTGTGAGTTACACAAGATGTTTTGGATTACTTTTGAGAATTCTTCTCATGTAAAATTACAACAGAAATTCAACAAACAATAAACACTTCTCAATGCATTGACTTGGCCCATTCAGCTTCACAAACTCTAGGCCTGTTCAATGTGATGTTAATCAAAATTTGCAGGAGCCCAGAAACAGAAGAAGAAGACACACAGATAAAAAGACAAAAAAGATACAGAGAAGCTCACACACAGCTTCCAACCCCTGGATTCCAGCAGTGTTCAGATGGAAATTCCAAGAGGAGGTAGAGTCAAAATGTGTGCTCACCTTGTGGTCAGCCTTCAATACCTCTTGGTCTCCCTGGGCCCTTCCCCCAGGTGGGGCTTGGGCTCATTTGGTCCCTCAGGAGCTGGGCTGGGGCTGCAGAGGTGGCTGTGGAGCATTGCCTGTGCTGTGCCAGGGACTGGCAGCCACTGCTGGGCTGGGATAGAGGCTCTGGGGGGATTGGGGTTCCAGGGCAGGGCAGGGCTGGGGTTCCAGGGCAGGGAAAGGCTGGACCTGACCTTTAATCCCCCATACATGGAATTTTTCGAGCCAAAAATCTCCTCCAGTCTCTCAAAGTAAGGCAATGTTGGAGGTGAAATCCCTAATTTGGCCATGGGCCCCTGGACTAGATGGACATTCTTTTCCATAGGAAGGAAAGCACAGAGCCCCAGTGTTTGGAGAGCCTCACATGGCCAAGGCCAGCCAGACTTGTCAGGAATGGCAGATTTTGTCTGGGAGCAGTATGTGAATTTTTTGAATTTTGGAGGTAGAGCCCCAGTCTCATCCATGGGCACCTAGAGAAGCAGGACAATTCTTTCCCATAAGAAAGGAAAGCACAAGGCTTTGCCCAATGTTTTGGGGACAGATGGGAGGTGACCCTTGTGAAACCAATGCCAGCCAGACTTGTCCTGGAGATATTACTATGGGAACAATCCCTGGATATAAGGAAATTTGGAGTTGAAATCCCAATTCTGGCCATGGCTGCCTGGAGGAGAATGAGAGTTCTTTTCCATACGAAAGATAGCATGGACCCCCAGTAGTTCAGCAGCAAAGAAGTGACCCTCAACCTGTCAAGGTCAACTGGACCAGTCGGGCAGTCCATGGGAGGCCAAGCCAGCCAAACCTGTTCTGTCTCCCCTTGGTTTTGTGGGGCACACAATAGTGTCTTGATTCCATGGGTTCCAGCAGTGTCACACTGGCCCCTAGGTTCAATGGGCTCCCACAGTGACACAGTGGCCCCCAGGTTCCAGAAGGCCCTGCAGTGTCACAATGATCCCAACAATTCCATGGGGCCTTGCAGTGTCACAATGGTCTCCAGGCCCCACAATGTGACATGACTCCTCTGTTCCATGAGCCCTGCAATGTCACAATGGACCTTTGCCCTGGGCATTTTGCAGTGTCACAAAGGTCTCCTTTGGTTCCACAGTGTCACAATGGACCATTGATGACAGGAGGCCCCTCTGTGTCACCCTGGAGCTTTGGTTCTATGAAGCCTTGCAGTGCCACAATGAGCCCTTGGTTCTATGGAGTTCCACAATGTCACAATGGCCCCTTGGTTCCATGCAGCCCTGCAGTGTCACAAAGGCCTCTTGGTTTCACCAGGCCCCACAGTATCACAAGGGTCCTCTTGGTTCTGTGGAGACCCCCAGGGTCACAATGGTCTCACTGGTTCCATGACCCCTCCCAGTGTCACAATGCTTTGCTTATTCCATGGAGCCTCACAGTGTCACAATGGTCTCCATGATTCCATGGTGCCCCAAAGTGTCACAATGGTCTCCACAGTTCCATGAAGCCCTGTGGGGTCACAATGGACCCTTGGTTTTATGGGGCCTCTCAGTGTCACAATGATCCCTGCATTCCATGGACTTGTATGGCTCCATTGAATGTAGGGATCATTGTGACACTAGTGGGGGGATGGAGGCGGACAGGGGACCCCGCTGTGCACGAGCAGCGTTGGACTGCTCTGAGGGGAACTGTGAGGGGACGCCAGAGTGGATTGACCTCCTCAGTGACCTCACACATTCCCTTTGATGTCACACAGCCCCTGTGATGCCATACAGCCCCCTGTGATATCACACAGCTTTCTCTGTGATGTTACACTGCCCCTGTGATGTCAAACAACCACCTGTGATGTCACAAAGATCCTCTGATATCACAGAGCTCTGTTATATCACCCTGTAATGTCATACCGCAGTGCTGTGATGTCACAGAAGACTGTGATGTCACAATGTCACTCTGTGATGTCACTCTGTTCTGTGATGTCATAGCCTGCTCTATGATGTTAGACAGTCACCTGGTGATGTCACAACCCACTCTCTGATGCCACAGAGTCACCCTCTATGATGGGAGAGTCTGCTTTATGGCCTCATATCTTACTTTGTGATGTCACAGCCAGTTCTGTGATGTCACAAGTCCCTCAGTGATGTCAAAGAACCCTCAAGAACTCAGTTATATTGAAACACTGAAGTTTCTTGGACTTTGAATAGATCCCTCCCAGGGATACAACTAAGAATGTGTACCCAGGATCCAGCTAGAGAACAACACTGGAGGCAGTGATGACAGGTGGGGACAAACAAGAGAAAGGTGCTGAGAACACCTGGATGTGTTTCAGGAATGCAAAGGGCCAAGGCCTGAGCCCCAGCCCCTGGCCAGGCAGATCCTGTCCCTCTCTCCTTGCTCAGGGCTCTTCCCGGGATGGGCACTGGCATGTGGGGAGGGGCAATGCCAAGGGCAGGAGCACGGGGCTGCCCCTGCCAGGCTGCTGAGCAGGGACAAGGAGGCAATGAGGCCCCAGGCCTGCAAGGGTCACTTGTCCCCTCGTGGCCTCAGGCCCAGGCCCAGCAGCCATGGCCAAAGTGCTGCCCAAGTTGGCTCTGGCAGGGCTGTCTTGCAGCTGCTGCCCATCCCTGTGCCCTGTGCAGCCCAGGCTGTCCTACGGTGTCCCTGCCCCGCGCCTCTGTCCCTGCAGGCTGTGGGCATTTCCCGACTGCCCCACCTGGCTGGGCCCTTCCTTTGCTGACAGCTCTGCCTCCTGCCTGCCTCTGCCTGCCCACACAGAGCCTTGACCTTGATACCAAAAGGGTTCATTCAAATTTTACTATGCCTGTGAACTTTAGGCATAGGAGCAAAGCATGCAGGGGCTGCTTTCCCAGCAAGGATGGTTGGAAGAGAAGACATCTGGCTCAAGAATGCAGTGATAGAAAAAGGAAGTGTGACGTTGATCACAGGGGTTTTTAGAGGATGGAAGAGACGAGAATCTTGATTCCATTATCAGAAGGCTTGATTTATTATCTTATGATATGTATATAACATTATAACTATACTACATAGGAATAGAAAGGAAAAAGCTTCTTCAGAAGCTGGCTATGCTAAGAATAGAATAGAAAGAAAGAATAACAAAGGTCTGTCTCTCGGCAGAGAGCGATAGCAGCTCCACCGTGAGTGGTCAGTGAATCCAAACATCTACAGAAGACCAATCACAGTTGGACCTGTTGCATTCCACAGCAGCAGATAATGATTGCTTACATTTCTTGCTGAAACTTCTCAGCTCCAACAGAAAAAACCCTAATAAAGAATTTTTCACAAAAGGTGTCAGCGACAAGGAAGGACTGAAACTGGGAACTTGGGGTGGGTTTTATGATAATGGGTAAATATTAATACACATTTAGTGACACTGGTAGAATTACATGTCCACATAAGGTTAGGAGTTATCCCTCCCTAGACCTCAGGCCTGAAGAAATTATACCCTCTTAAACAGCAAATGAGTGTTAAGGAGTCTTATTCTCATATTTCCACGATTTTGGTGATGGTGGGGCCTCACAGAACCAAGGAGTCAACGGTGACACTGTGCAAACTCATGGAGCAAAGGGTTCATTGTGACACAGCAGAACCCCACGGAAACAAAATCCATTTTGGTGCATTGGGCCCACATTGAACCAATGGTCCATTGTGATACTGTGGATCCCAGGAGACCATTGTGACATTGAGAAATATCTTGGAACCAAGGGGCCATTGTGACACAGAAGAACCTCACGGAACATCATGATTCTATGGAATCTCATGGAAAGAAGGGATCATGGTGACACTGCAGAACTACGGAGACTGCTGCTGGCAGTGTGAGAGCTCATGGAACCAGAATTCCATTGTGACACAGCAAGGCCTTGTGGAACCAAGGGTCCATTGTTAAACTGTGTGGCTTCAGGGAACCAAGAATCATTGTGACACATGGAGCCAAGGGGCCACTGTGACATTGCGGATCCAAGGAGACCATTGTGACTGAGGAACCTCATGGAACCAAGAGTCCATTGTCACACTGTGGGGTACTGTGGAACCAAGGAGACCACAGTGACTTTATGGGGCCTCATGGAACAATGAAGACTGTTCTGACACTTTGGGACCCACTGGAACCAAGGGGCCATTATAGCATGGCAGGGCCTCATGGAATCAAGGGGACTGCAGTGAACACTGTGGATCTCCATGGAATGAAGGGTACAATGTAACCAAGGATACCATTGTGACACTCTGGGACATCATGGAACCGAAGGTCCATTGTGACACAGCAGGGCCTCATGAAACCATGGAGGCCATTTTTACACTTTGAGGCCTTGTGAAACCAAAGGGCCACTGTGGCACTTGAGAGCCCAGTGGAGTCAAGGGGACCACAGTGACACTGTGGGGCTCCATGAAACCAATGGTCTGCTGTGACACTGCGAGGCCTTATGGGATCATGGAGACCACAGTGACACCAAAGGCCTCACTGAACCAAGGGGCCACTGTGACACTACAAGGCCTCATGGAAGCAAGGAACCATTGTGACACTATGCACTGTTGGCAGGCCAAGGGGCAGTTGTCACACTGTGTGGCACCATCGAACCAAGGAGACTGTTATTGGCAGTACAAAAGCTCGTGGAACCAAAAGTCCATTGTGACATTGTGCGGACTCATAGAACCATGGAGACCATTATGATACTTGGGGACCCGCTGGAACCAAGGGGCCATTGTGACACTGCAGGGCCTTATATAACCAAGGCAACCATTGTGACACTGCAAGGCTTCATGGAAGCAAGGGGCCATTATGACACTGTGGGTCCCCATGGAAGCAAGGGACCAGTGTAACACATGCAAGCCTGGTGAAACCAAGGGGCCATTGTGATCCTGGGGAATCCAATAGAACCAAGGGGCCATTTTGAGACTCTGTGACCTCATGGAACCAATGGGCCATTGTGGCACTGCACAGTCCCATGGAAACAAGGAAACCACTTTGACACTGCAAGGCCTTATGGAAGCAAGGGGCCATTGTGCCACTGTGTAGCCAAGGAGACCATTGTTATAACACTGGGCCTCATGGAAACAAAGATCTGTTGTGATCCTACAGGGACTCATGGAACCAAGGAGCCATTGTGATGCTTCAGGGCCCCAAGGATCCAAGAACATGCAACAGGTCTGGCTGGCTGGGCCTCCTGGGGGCTGCCTGACTGGTCCAGCTGACCTTGGCATGTTGAGGCTTGCTTCTCATCAGTCCCTGAAACCCTGGAGTTCTGTGCTTTCCTTTCTGTGGGAAGGAACTGTCCTCCTCTAGGGGTTCATGGCCAAAACTGGGATTCCTCCTCCAAATTTGATTATATCCAAGGATTATTCCCATATAAAACCTGCCAGGACAGACAGCTCTGGCTGGCCTTGGCCTTTTGGGGGCCACCTCTCATCTGCCTTCAAAGCACTGGGGACCTGTGCATTTCTTACCATAGAAAAAAAACATCTTTCAAGTCCAGGTGCCCATGGTGAAAATTGGGAATATGCTTCCAAAATTCCTTATATCCAAGGATATCTCAAAGATAAAAGCTGCCAGGTCTGTCCAGGTTCCCTTGGCTTCCTGAGGCCCAGCTCTCATCTGCATTTGAAACTCTGGGGCTCCGTACTTTCCTGCTTATAGAAAAGAACTGTCCTTCTTGTCCAGATGCCCATAGACAAAAGTGGGGTTTGGCCTCCCAAATTCTGTCTCTGCAAGGATTCCTCCCTGACAATAGGTCTGGCTGGCCTCCTTGGGGCCTTTGAAACACTGGGACTCTGCCCTTTCTTCCCATGGAGAACTGTCATTCCAGTCCAGGAACCCATGGCTGAAATGGAATTCCACCCCCAAAACTCCCCATATATCCAAAGGCTGCTTTCAGATAAAAGCTGCAAGGACAGACAGGTCTGGCTGGCCTTGGCCTCTGGTGACTGCCTCTCATCTGCCTTCAAACCCTGGTGTCACAGACAGCTTTTCATGAAAATCCTTTCCTTAGGATTTTTTTCCTCCTGAGAAGCTGAGAGGCCTCAGGAACAAAATGTAAACAATGGTTATCTGCTGCTGTGGAATGCAACAGGTGGATCTGTGATGGGCCCATCTTAGATGTTTATAATTAATGTCCAATCACAGCCCAGCTAGCTCGGCTCTCTGTCCAAGCCACAAACCTTTGTTATCCATTCTTTTCTATTCTTAGCCTAGCCTTCTGATGAGAACTTTTTCTTCTATTCTTTTAGTATAGTTTTAATGTAATATATATAATAAAATAATAAATCAAGCCTTCAGAAACATGGAGTCAAATCCTCGTCTCTTCCCTCATCTGAAAACCCCTGTGAACACCGTCACACCCTGGGGTTCTGTGGTTTCCTTCCTAAAGAAAAGAACTGTCCATCTTGTCCGAGTGCTCTTGGCCTCAAGCACTTGACTGCTGTAAAGGGAAAGAGGAGCTCTGTGCTCAGTGGGGTGGAGACTGAAGACAGAAGAGAAGAGTCCTGGGAGGGACTGAGGGGTGGTTTCAGAGATGGTGGATCCATTTGACATAGAGAACAGCCAGAGAAAGAAAGAATTCCAGGTGCAGCTGGGGAGGTGCAGACTGGAGGTGAAAGGAATTTCACTGCCAGGGCAGGGCTGTGGTGCAGCACGTCCTCCAGAAGGAGCCTGGAGCAGCCCAAGGCTTTGTGTGGGCAGGCAGAGGCAGGCAGGAGGCAGAGCTGTCAGCAAAGGAAGGGGCCCAGCCAGGTGGGGCAGCCGGGGATGCCGACAGCCTGCAGGGACAAAGGCGCAGGGCAGGGACAGCGTGGGACAGCCTGGGCTGCACAGGGCACAGGGATGGGCAGCAGCTGCAAGACAGCCCTGCCAGAGCCAACTTGGGCAGCACTTTGGCCATGGCTGCTGGGCCTGGGCCTGAGGCCACGAGGGGACAAGTGACCCTTGCAGGCCTGGGGCCTCATTGCCTCCTTGTCCCTGCTCAGCAGCCTGGCAGGGGCCGCCCCATGCTCCTGCCCTTGGCATTGCCCCTCCCCACATGCCAGTGCCCATCCTGGGAAGAGCCCTGAGCAAGGAGGGAGGGACAGGATCTTCCTGGGCAGGGGCTGGGGCTCAGGACCTTGGCCTTTGCATTCCTGACACACATCCAGGTTTGCTCAGCACCAGAGACACCTTTGCCTTGCTTGTCCCCACCTGTCATCACTGCCTCCAGTGTTCTGCTCTACCTGGAACCTGGGGACACTTTCTCAGTTGTGTCCCTGACATGGATCTCTTCAAAGCCCAAGAAATTTCAGTGTTTCAATGCAACTGAGTTCTTGAGGGTTTTGTGAGGGGGCTGTAACATGACAGAGCTGGCTGTGATATACAGAGTAGTATGTGAGTCCATAGAGCAGACTCTGCCATCCTTTTGGAGCGCTGTTTGTAGGGCCCCAAGAGAGGGGCTTCAGTCCCAGCCATGGTTCATCCTGGCCGCACTGGGCACCAACAGCTTTCTTTGGCAGTGTGAGAACAGGGATGTTGTGCCACGGAGGGAACAAAAGCAGTTCCCAGGGCTGCTCCTGCAGAAAGCAGGAGCTGGTTGGGCAGCAGCAGTGGCTGGAGCAGACAGTCTTTGTGATGAGCTGCAGAGGAGCTGAGCCCAGGGGCTGTTGGCCAAGGCCGAGCCCCAAGGAGCATTTCTCAGCTGGCAGGGTGGGCTGAGAAGGGGAGGGGTGAATGCAGCAGCACAGGGCCCATGGAACCAAGGGACCATTGTGACACTGTGGGGCCCTGTGAGACCAAGGGACCATTGTGACACTGTGGGGCCTCATGGAATCATGGAGAGCACTGTGACATTGCTGGACCTCATGGAACCAGGGGGACCGTACTGATGCTCCATGGAATGTAGGGATCATTGTGACACTGAGAGGCCCCATCAAACCAAGGGACCATTGTGACATTGTGGGTCCTCCTAAAACTGTGGAGACCATTATGACACTGTGGGATGTCATGGAAACAAGGGACCATTGTGACACTGTGGGGACTGAAGGGATCATGGAGACCATTGTGACACTATGAAGTACCATGGAAGAAGCAATGCATTGTGACACTGTGAGGTCTCATGGAACCAGTGAGACCATTGTGACCCTGGGGGTCCCCAGAGAACCAAGAGGACCATTGTGATCCTGTGGGGCCTTGTGAGACCAAGAGGCCTTTGTGACCCTGCAGGGCTGCATGGAACCAAAGGGCCATTGTGACATTTCAGGGCCTTGTGTCATCAATGACCCATTGTGACACTGCAAACCCCCAGGGTCCAAAGGTCCATTGTGACATTGCAGGGATCATGGAATGGAGGAATCACATGACATTGTGGCCCTGTGGAACCACGGAGACCATTTTGACACTGCAAGGAGTTATGCAATTTTTGGGACCATTGTGACACTCCAAGGACTTCGGGAACCTAGGGGCAATTGTGAAACTGTGGGACTCCATAGAAACAAGTCACCATTATGGCACTGTGAGGTGTCATGGATCCAAGGCACCATTGTGACACTATCGGGCCCCACAAAACCAAGGGAACACAAAAAAAGTTTGGCTGGTCTGGCCTCCAAAGGGCCACCTGAATGGTCCAGCTGACCTTAGCATGTTGAGGGTCTCTGCTCTTCTGCTGCTGAAACACTGGGGCTCTGTACTTTCCTATATATGGAAAAGATCTGTCCTTCTCCTCCAAGAACCCATGGCCAGAATTGGGATTTCACCACCAAATTTCCCTATACCCAGAGATTTTTCCAGTAGGAATATTGCCAGCAAGTTTGGCTGGCAATGGTTTCACAAGGAGCAAGTACCATCTGTCCCCAAAACAGTGGGAAAGGCTACGTGCTTTCCTTCCTATGGGAAAGAACTTTCCTGCTTCTCCAGGCGCCCATGGATGAGCTTGGGATTTCACCTCCAAAATTCCCTATATGCAAAGACTGCTCCCAGAAAAAATCTGCCATTCCTGACAAGTCTGGATTGCCTTGGCCTAGTGAGGCTCTCACCTGCCTTCCAAATACTGTGGCACTGTGCTTTCCTTCCTATGGTAAAGAACTGTCCTTCTTGTCCAGGTGCCAATGGTCAAATGCGTGTTCCACCTCCGACATTGCCTTACTGTGACCGACTGGAGGAGATTGCTGGCTGAAAACATTTAGTATGCATGGGAAGAAGGGGCAGGTCCAGTCTTGCCCTGCCCTGGAACCCCAGCCCTGCCCTGCCCTGGAACCCCAATCCCCCCAGAGCCTCTATCCCAGCCCAGCAGTGGCTGCCAGTCCCTGGCACAGCACAGGCAATGCTCCACAGCCATCTCTGCAGCCCCAGCCCAGCTCCTGAGGGACCAAATGAGCCCAAGCCCCACCTGGGGGAAGGGCCCAGGGAGACCAAGGGGTATTGAAGGCTGACCACAAGGCAAGCACACATCTTGACTCTACCTCGTCTTGGAATTTCCATCTGAACACTGCTGGAATCCAGGAGTTGGTAGCTCTGTGTGTGATTCACTATATCTATCTAATTCCCACTTCTTGTAAAATTTTGAGCAACTAAAAATTGAACAGGCTTAGAGTTTGTGAAGTTGAATGGGCCAAATTAATGCTTTGGAGAAGTGTTTTCTGTTGATTGAATATCATATTAACCTTTTGCCAAAGTGTCTCTGATTTTCTAAAGTTCCCAGTAAAGGCTGTTAGGTTGTTTTGAGCTCCTGAGAATCTCTTCTTGGTATTTCTCCAGTCCATACAACTCAGAGTACACAAACAATTGTAATTCCTTTAAATGTCTCACTGAGAGAGTTGTTTGGGGGATGGGAGTCAGGGCTTGTGTGTCCTGCTTGGCCCAGCCCAGGCAGGGCTTTCCCAGCCACATCCCACACTCCATTGCCCAGCTGGAGCCGCTGGTGCCTCTGAGTTGTGCTGCCCCAGCCCCAGGGACGCTCTCCTTGTCTGCCCATTCCCCCACGCTCTCTGGGCAGGGATGGCCTCACTGGGGGCTGCTGACATCCTCAGCAACTTGGAGGCTGCTGCTGAATTTTCCTGCTGCAGAGGCTTGTTCAGCCTTCAGCTCTTCAGTGCAGGAATTCAGTGTCCCAGGGCACATTAACATTCGAACACATTAACAAGCCAAGCCCCTGGGGATAATTTGATTTCAGTTTCCAAATAATTTGTAGTTAAGTAGATCTCAGTAGTGTATTCAAACTTAATGCATGATATTTAAAAAGACAGCCAGAAAATATTTTCTTTGGTCCTGTTTAGTTTTGTTTCCCTGTTAATCTTTTGATATGTGAAGTCACTGAAACTGAATCCAAGTACTTTCTCATGCAGTTGGAATAGATATGAAAATCAAGACCCTTCATGGCTGACAATCAATCAGACTCTTTCCCTACCCCCACCCCACCATTTCCCCCATCCAAGCCCTGGCACTCAGAGCAGCCTTGTGCAAATCTGAGCTCCCTCCAGCCCAGGCTGCACCTGCAGCTTTCAGCTCCTTGGCTCCAACTCCCACCTGCTTTCCTTGCAGAAGGAGCTGCCCGAGACACAGAGGGCAGCTTCATTCACTGTCAGCCAACAAAGCCAAGGGAAGGCACAGCTCCATCAAATGCAAAAGTCATTCCTCTGCTGGATATTAAATCCACTTTCCACAGTAGGCAGTCTCAGATCAATGGGAAATATCTTCTGTGCCCAGCACAGATCCCAAGGTCCCTGCAAACCTTCCCTGCCCCGATTCTGCCCAGATTTGCTCTTTGCACACACCAGTCACGTGCTGAAGTCATCAGAGAGCTGAGGTGTGTGCTGGAATTCAATGCCCTCCCCATCCCGCAGCAGCCCTGCATTTCCCTGCTGCAGCCTTGGTCTCCAGCACAGCAATTGTGATAAATAGGTATGATTCGTGCTGATAAAATTTAAACAGTAATCAATATTGGTACAAGAATTAATATTTGGGAATAATAAAAATTGTTAAAAGTTGTAATGCCAAAGAAGAGAGGGAGAGGAGGGGCTCCACCCCCCACTCCCGGCAGATGTTCACAAGGACAGGAGGAAAGAAGCTCAAGATACAGTTGCTAAAAATGAGCAGAAAGGAAGCAAAACCTGGTTGGGTCCCAGAAAATGCTAATTATAAAGGATTTATTGCCTTGATATGTAGATATAGTGATATGTTAGTCTTGGGTAACATTGTACTGGCTTGGTGCGCATGTGTAACCCAAAGGTGAATTAAAGGACACAGAGGAAGACTACGAAATCTTCATCAGACGACCCCCAAAAGACTTGTGCGACCACCAAACCGAGTGGTGGCACATGCGTCGTAAAGGTGGTGATGAGGGCAGAGATAGAAACATGAGGAACCGAAAATAGGAGGAGATGGTGTTAACCCATGGCATATAAGGGGGTAATTTTTACTTGGCAAGCTTGTACGTGAGGTGGCAAGGGTCCCAGAGCCCTGCACTCCGTACCCCGCGGTTATCTTTTGCTTATGCGCTATTATTTGAACCAAATTATCCCTTATTTATATATTTTCTAAACTATTTAATTAAAATTGCTGCTATCTCAAATATTGTTTGGGTTTTTTTTATGAAGGGATAATTGGGCAAACATAACATTAGTAATAAATGAATTTCATATCTCTAAGCTAAGCCTGTTTTTCCCAGGACAGTAATTGATGAGTGATCTCACCCAGTCCTTATCTCAACCCATGAACCCTTTATTAAATTCTCTTTGTCCAGCTGCAGAGGGGAGTGAGTGAGCAGCCCACATGGATGCCTGGCATTTGGCCTGGCTCAACCCACGACACCTTGGTACCACAGGGTCACAATGGACCCTTGGTTCTATGGGGTCTCATTGGCTCCATGAGGCCCTGCAGGGCCACTTAATTCAACAAGGCCCCAAAGTTTCACAGTGCTCTCCAGGATTCCATGAGGCCCTGCAATGTCAAAGTGGACCTTTGGATCCATGGGGGCCCACAGTGTCACAATGGGCTCTTGTGGTTCCACAGCCTCACAATGGCCCCTCGGTTCCATGTGTCCTGCACTGTTCCATGAATCCTTAGTTCCATGGGGTCCTGTAGGGTCACAATGGTCTCCTTGGTTTCATGGTGCCACAGTTGCCATAATTTCCATGGTATCACAACTGCCCTTGGATCCCAAGAGGCCCCACAGTGTGACAATGGCCCCTTGCTTCCATGACGCCCTGTAGTGTCACAACGGTGTCCATGAATCCATCAGGCCCTGCAGTGTCACCATGGACACTTGGTTCAATGACACTCCACAATGTCACCATGGCCCCTTGGTTCCACAGAGCCCCACTGTGTCACTGTGGTCTCTTTAGTTCCAAGGCTCAGAAGTGCCAGAATGACCCTTTGGTTCCAGCAGGCCTTGAAGTTTCCAAATGGTCTCCATGGTTTCATGAGTAGCCCCTGTGTCACAAGAGACTCTTGGCTCCCTCAAGTTCTTCAGTGTCACAATGGGCCCTTGGTTCCACGAGGTTTGGTAGAGTCACAATTGACTCCTTGGTTCCATGAAGCCCTGCTGTGTCACAATGCCCATGGTTCCATGAGTTTCCATGGTGTCACCACGGTCTCCTTGGATCCCCAGTATCACCATGGTCTCCTTGGTACCATCCAGGCCTTGTAACAAGAGATACTGAGCCATTTTGTGCCTTAGATGAAAGGCTGCAGAACTCATGCTTGTGAGGCTGTGTCACTGATAAGAAACAAAAACCACCTGAATCTGAACGCCAAATATCATCTCAAGTACCTTCAATCCCAGCCTCAACAGAGGTAGAAAATGCAAACAGAGATTCCACAGTAAATCAAAAACAGGGACCATATTTTGAATGCAGGCAAAATGCATTCAAGTGCATTCAAATGCACTCGATATAATAATAATCCCCTATTTCAAGAGTGAATTTAAGAAGGGCTGACAATTGAAGGAACTACAGAGAAACACAATATAAGAAAAGCAGGTGGCACAGGTAATTCTGGGATAGGGAGACCAGAAAGCAAGAGCAGATGAACCAGTGCAGTCGCCACCAAGAAGATCACGTTCACACGCTGTGGGCAGCAACCCCCTCAGGCCGTGCCACGATCCCCTGGTGCAAGGGGGGTCACGATGGTTCGTGTTACTGATCTCAGAGTGCAGAGACACACAGCAGGGGACTTTCAGTATTAACCAATACAAATGCACCTTTTATTGAGTGCCCACAGCAGATGCAACAGAAGGATTAGAAAGGCAATAAAGGATAGAGAGACAGAGAAAAGGAGTGGGGGAATAGCTACCAACAGAGAGATGAAATCCTCATGGTCCAGCCAATAGATCTGTCTGGTCATGTTGGGGAGAGTCTCAAAGTCTTTGGTTAACTCAGGGGTCTTTTATAATCTACCGCCAGGAGGGGAGCAGGACAGCACATGGAGGGAACAGTGGAGAATAAATCCATTGGGAACAGGTACAGACAGTCCAGTTCTGAACAGCACAAACCGGTGCCAGCAGTGAGCAGGGCCTGTTGTTTCAGGACTGGTTCCTATGGGAAACATCCCGCTTCCTATGGCAGACATCCCGCTCCAGTCAGGCCAGCACCCCTGGGGTAGAATTTGAAGGGTCTCAGTCTCAGTCCTTGGGGAGGGTTTCAATCTCCATCCTTGATGGCAGTTGTGAGGCAGATGAGGGATCTTTGGACCATCTCTAACAGACTGACATCCCAAAAACATTAAAATAAATTATGCATTTCCCATTGAAATAAAATTAACTGCATTAATAAAATTATAGTTATTTTTCTTATTTATAAGAGTATTATTCTATATTTGTATTACCAAATTTTAATATTTATATCAAAAAATCCATACATTTTTAGCAAGCAAAAATTTTCTTGGTCATTTGTTCTAAGTAACACAATTCCCTTCATTAATTCATTGAGCAGTGTGGCTATTGATTTCTCCTTCTTTATGCTAATTAGTCCCAATTATATCCTTTTGTCATCTTTTTTATCATTTTATAGACAGGGTAAAAGGGGCCACTTCGGGGTCCGTGGAGAACTTTCTGGGGCACATTTGGGGCAGTTCTGGGTCTGGGGAGGGAATTCAGAGAGAACTTGAGGGTCTGGAGGACACTTGGGGGAGACGGGTGGGCGCTTGGAGGGGCACTCATGCATTCCGAGGGACAGTTCGGGGTCCGGGGCAGAACTTGGGGGTCCAGGGCGGCCCTTGGAGGTCAGAGAGGGGAATTCGGGGCCCTTCGGGGTCCGGGCGAGCCCTTGGGGGGCTCTGACGGGGCTCTCTGGGGCGCGAGGGGTGATGGGAGTTGAAGGCGCGGGTCTAATACGGTATAACAGGGCCGCGGGGCAGCACGGGAGTTCGAGGCGCAGCTGCAATGGATCTCTTTGCGACGCGGGGCATGACGGGAGATGAAGTCCCGGATGGAACAGCACGGGACGTGCGCTGCGGAGCATGATGGGAGCCGTAGTCCTGGAAGCGGCTAAAAGGCCGCGTTTGGGGGTCCAGGAAGGCTCTTGGGGGAAACTTCTGCGTTCGAGCCGCGACTTGAGATCCTCGGGGAAACGTAAACGGTTCGAGAGAACTTGCGGGGAGCTCGGGGAGCTCTAACCGGGCTCTCTAGGGTGCGGGGCACAGCAGGAATTTTAGGCACGGGACCGTGTTCTGAGGGGCTCTGGGCCGAGGAGGATGAGAGGAGATGAATTCCCAGAAGTTGCTGTACAGGGCATCTGTGAGATTGTGAGCACTCAGGGGGTCCGGGGGCGCTTTTGGGGGGTCTCGAATGGGCGCTGAGGGGGGAACTGAGAGATCCTGGAAGGTCCGGGGGACACTTAAGGGACAAAGGGGGGGCGGATGCCGGGGGTTCTGTTGAGCGCGGGGCATGACGGGCGCTGTAGTCCCGGCTCCAATAGGGCTCAATCAGGCCGCGGGGCATTACGGGAGTTGTAGCCAAAAAAAGTGGTGCCAATATCTGGCACCGCTTCCGAGGTCCTAAACCAGGCGCTGATTGGCTTTGGGCGGTGATGGGCGGGAGTCTCGGTAAATGGGATACGGTGGAGATGGGAACAGCCGATTCAACCTCTCCAGTCACTCCCAGTACAGCCCAGTTCATCCTACGGTACAGAGCAGTTCATCTCAAATAGAAGCCAGTACAACCCCAGTGCCCCTCCAATCCCTTCCAGTACAGCCCAGTTCCCCCAATACCCCTGAGTTTATTCCCAGTCCCTTGCTGTTCCCCCCAATGTCATCCACAGCATGCCCCAGTGTCCCCAGTCTTCTCTGCAATGGCCCCAGTGTCCCCAGTTTGTCCCAGTATCCCCCAGTGTCACTCCCAGTATGTCCCAGTGTCTCCCACAGCGTTCCCCAGTATGTCCCAGTCCTCCCCAGTGTTCCCAGGGACAGTTTAATTTCTCACGGTGGCCGTGGCAGCCAAACCCAGCAGTGGGGTCAGTGCAGTGCCCATGGCCACAGCCCCTTGCAGGGGCCCAGTGCAGCTTGGGCTGATGATCCACCCTCACAGCTGGCCCAGGGCAGCTCTGCAGTGCCTTTGGTGGCACCTGGGGCTGGCACACACCTGAGCAGTGTGCCTGCTTGCAGTGGGGAAACTCAGGAGTTTGAGATTGCTGCAAAAAGTACAAAAAGGGAAAACCCCTCCTAGGCTGGGTGCAGCCAGCTCTGCAAGCACAGCAGGTCCCAGGGCAGTGAGGACAGACAGGATGGGACTGGGCAGTGTGGAGCAAGGTTGTCCACACTGGGTCAGAGCTCCAGGCACAGCTTCTGTGAGCAGGCCAGAGCTGCTGAGGAGAGACCCTGGGTCAGTATCAATCACAGAATGCTGCAATCACCTCTGCTCTAAAGAGAAATTTAATAAAAGACACCCTTTAAAATAGGAATGTATATTTTATTACTGCTCTTTGAAATCTTTCTTCATAACTGGACTAGGAAAACTTTAATGACCCTCTCAGGGCTTTGGTGTTGTTTACATCAGACTCAGTCCTTGAGATTGTCTTGAAAAAACTTCTCAAGAACTCAAAGTTAAATTTAGACTCCAAATTAAGTTTTAATGGGTCCCACAGACGGAACCGACTGAGAAAGTTTTCACCAGTTAGAGCAGAACACTGATGGACGTGATGACAGGTTGGACAAGCAAGGCAAAGGTGTCTCTGATGCTGAGCAAACCTGGATGTGTGTCAGGAATGCAAAGGGCCAAGGCCTGAGCCCCAGCCCCTGGCCAGGCAGATCCTGTCCCTCCCTCCTTGCTCAGGGCTCTTCCCTGAGCATCCTCTTCCAACCATTCCTGCTGGGAAAGCAGCCCCTGAATGCCTTGTTCCTGTGCTGAAAGTTAACAGGCAGGGGAAAAATTGAATTAACCTTTTTGGTATCAGGCCCAAGGCTCTGTGTGGGCAGGCAGAGGCAGGCAGGAGGCAGAGCTGTCAGCAAAGGAAGGGCCCAGCCAGGTGGGGCAGCCGGGGGATGCCGACAGCCTGCAGGGACAGAGGCGCAGGGCAGGGACACCGTGGGACAGCCTGGGCTGCACAGGGCACAGGGATGGGCAGCAGCTGCAAGACAGCCCTGACAGAGCCAACTTGGGCAGCACTTTGGCCATGGCTGCTGGGCCTGGGCCTGAGGCCACGAGGGGACAAGTGACCCTTGCAGGCCTGGGGCCTCATTGCCTCCTTGTCCCTGCTCAGCAGCCTGGCAGGGGCCGCCCCATGCTCCTGCCCTTGGCATTGCCCATCCCCACATGCCAGTGCCCATCCCGGGAAGAGCCCTGAGCAAGGAGGGAGGGACAGGATCTGCCTGGCCAGGGGCTGGGGCTCAGGCCTTGGCCCTTTGCATTCCTGAAACACATCCAGGTTGGTTTGCCAGCATCAGAGACACCTTTGCCTTGTTTGTCCATCACTGCCTGTCATCACTGCCTCCAGTGTTCTGCTCTTCATGGAACCTGGGGACATTTTCCCAGTCGTGTCCCTCTGTGGGACCCATTAAAAATTCAAGAAAATTTGAAGTCTGAATTTAACTTTGAGTTCTTGAGAAGTTTTTTGAAGACACGCTCAGGGACTGAGTCTGATGTAAACAACACCAAAGCCCTGAGAGGGTCATTAAAGTTTTCCTAGTCCAGTTATGGAGAAAGATTTCAAAGAGCAGTAATAAAATATACATTCCTATTTTAAAGGATGTCTTTTATTAAATTTCTCTTTAGAGCAGAGGTGATTGCAGCATTCTGTGATTGATACTGACCCAGGGTCTCTCCTCAGCAGCTCTGGCCTGCTCACAGAAGCTGTGCCTTGAGCTCTGACCCAGTGTGGACAACCTTGCTCCACACTGCCCAGTCCCATCCTGTCTGTCCTCACTGCCCTGGGACCTGCTGTGCTTGCAGAGCTGGCTGCACCCAGCCTAGGAGGGGTTTTCCCTTTTTGTACTTTTTGCAGCAATCTCAAACTCCTGAGTTTCCCCACTGCAAGCAGACACACTGCTCAGGTGTGTGCCAGCCCCAGGTGCCACCAAAGGCACTGCAGAGCTGCCCTGGGCCAGCTGTGAGGGTGGATCATCAGCCCAAGCTGCCCTGGGCCCCTGCAAGGGGCTGTGGCCATGGGCACTGCACTGACCCCACTGCTGGCTTTGGCTGCCACGGCCACCGTGAGAAATTAAACTGTCCTTGGGAACACTGGGGAGGACTGGGACATACTGGGAAATGCTGTGGGAGACACTGGGACATACTGGGAGTGACACTGGGGGATACTGGGACAAACTGGGGACACTGGGGCCATTGCAGAGAAGACTGGGGACACTGGGGCATGCTGTGGATGACATTGGGGGGAACAGCAAGGGACTGGGAATAAACTCAGGGGTATTGGGGGGAACTGGGCTGTACTGGGAGGGACTGGAGGGGCACTGGGGTTGTACTGGCTTCTATTTGGGATGAACTGCTCTGTACCGTAGGATGAACTGGGCTGTACTGGGAGGGACTGGAGAGGTTGAATGGGCTGTTCCCGTCTCCACCGCACTCCATTTGCCGAGACTCCCGCCCATCACTGCCCAAAGCCAATCAGTGCCTGGTTTATCACCTCGGAAGCGGTGCCTGATATTGGCACAACCTTTTTTTTCGCCTGCAACTCCCGTCATGCCCCGCGGCCCAATTGAGCGCTATTGCAGCCAGGACTACAGCGCCCGTCATATCCCGCGTGCCACAGAACCTCGGGGTTCCCATCCGCATCTGTCCAAAGAGTGTCCCCCAGACCCTCCAGGATCCCTCAGTGCCCCTTCAGCGGCCATTTGGGACCC